>JBBPBX010002373.1:0-17289 GCA_038048925.1 Garcialebias charrua | reverse complement strand
CGATATAGTCCTTCCTGCGACTGTTTTCTAGTCTTTCAGCAAAACTGGAACACAGAGGGTGTAGTCACTGATTTTTAAGGATAACTCCGGCTATCGTCAGCCTAGGCTTCATTGTCCTGCTGTTTTACATCATCAGCCATTCACAGAGAGGAAAAATGCCACTTTTTTCACTTTACCTTTATAGAAGACTGGGAATTCAGAAAGATTGTTTACTTGTTTTTGTCTGTTAACTGTTATCTTTTTAGATTGTCCTTTAAAGTATATGCGTTTTTTATACTTCATTATATTGATTCTTTATACATTTTTTTTAATGCATATTTTATGTTGATTAAGACAACCCCCAAAGGCTAAACATGTTCATTTTCTACAAACACTCAAAGCCAATAGTACTGTACCTGGGAAAATGTCTTTGTTGTTTAGTCTTTGAACAAGCAAAAGCTGTCAGGCTGTTCAACCCACTGGATGCAGGAAAACACTCGAGTGTCGTGGAAGTCCAAATTTAGTTTCCCTTCACATCATGAGGAGGAAGAAAATACAGCTGGAAGGTTGTTTTTGTTCTTCTGTGAGAATGTTTGCACAAAAGTACACAAAACGTGTGTTATAGGAAATACACAGCAATGCTGTGAAGTAATGTTACATTATTCTTTTGTTATTTTAGAGAATTTTTTCTACTTTACGTGCTGCACACATAAGCTAACTTTCAACCACTATGAAATTTTGTGACAGTGTATATAAGTGTATATAAGTGTATATATGTGTTAGTGTGTATAAATATGTACTCAGCTAATAACAAATGTTTTGCTTTTTGTGTATTCAATAAGCAAAACTACAGTACACAATACACATTTGATTTATTGTTTCCCAGTCAGCACAGCAAGCGCAGAGAAAGCTATTTGAAAATTAATTGAATATATATGATACATTTGTCATGTTACTGTCATGGGAAAACAAGTGTAATGACCTTCTTTACTTGACTATGGAAGTCACATGGCACTAAAACCACAGAGGATTGTCCTGAATTAAACCTGTGTGATGGTGATGCATGTTTACTTTCAGTAGTATCTCAATGTCTTTGTGTCATGTTGCTTTTTTTGTGTGTGTGTGCTGTTTTTTTGTGTGTTTTTTTTGCAGCCTCACACTGTGTCCTGTGCAAGATATGATTTTTTTTTAGGTTCGAGGAAAGCGAGAAATGAGTGGACTGCCAATGAGTCTGTTGTTTTATTGTATGTTTGTGTTTCTTTAGATGGGCTGTACTGAAATGGAATTTTTTTCTGCTTCTGTGCAATTACAAAGTTGATTCTGATGTGTGTTCAGTTGGTGGTGGGGGGGTGCAAAAGGAAGCTTCAACTTTTCATTCAAAAGTTCAAGGCAAAAAAATAAATAAATGTTAGTTAAATGTTAGAATAAACTATAGGATGCGTAAATTACAAAGTGGAATGCTTCTCCAGTTTTGATGGTTTATAGAAGACATTTTTGTTGTAAGGTTAGCATGCTTCTTGTCATTAATAGAAAATAACCAGAGCCACATTAGTGGCACATTGGTAGTCACACTGATTAAAGTGTGTAATGACATAGCTGTCATTTTATAGCCAACAAAACAACATAAACAAGTGTCACAAAAGAGTTGGAAGAGCCAGTGATTGGCACTGTCAAAACTTTTATGATTTTCCCTTAACCATGAGGGCAAAGCATCAGTTTTTTTTCAGTGGCAGGTCATGTGGTATTTGCTACAGAGGAAATATGTTAGAGGTGATCTTGAGAATGTTAAATGGTAAATGGACTGTACTGTACTTATATAGCGCCTTTCTATCTTACCAAGATACTCAAAGCGTTTTACACTACAATCTGTATCCTCATTTATCTATTCATACAGCACTCTAATACATATACCTTTTAGAAAGAATAATCAGTGCTTTATTTTTTTTTATTTTTATTTATTTATTCATTTCAGATTTAAAACACACACAAAAAAACAATTTACAAAACCACATGAGAAAAATAAACAATACATAAAACGAAAGGCAGCAGAAGAAGAAAAAAATCTTATCATATCTGCCCCTTCTTTAAACAAAATCAAATTCAAACAATCAATTCAAACAACAATCATCTATAAATACTATAACATAATGAATAACTCATCACAATTTTCCATATGTAGTACCTTTGATATAAACAAATTTATATTAGTCTAGTTTATATTAGGCTCTGCAGAATGTCTACGTCATTATGTGCTTATCTGTGCGAGGTGTTTTTTAATATTATAATTTTTTTTTCTCAGGCATGAAGAAAGATTTTAATAGGAATTTTTTTTGCCTCCATTTCCTAATGTGTCTAATTTTATTACTTTTTGTCTAAGCAGATCTCACTTGTAAATGAGTCTTTGAGGCTCAGTGTGACTTATCTGTCTAAATAAAGGTTGAATGAATATGTATTTTTTCAACAATTTAGTCTTAATCATTTTCTTAAACATAGGCATTGACTTTACTGTTTTAACATCATTTTCCAAACCATTCCACAGAGCAATTCCCTGAATTACAGTAGACCGACCCTTTAAACTAGTTCTGTACTGTGACTTTACAAAAATGTCTATTCCCTTAAAGGGGACCACATATTCAAAATTCACTTTTTAATGTTTTTTTTACTCAACTTTGGGTATTTACTCCATAAAAAAACAGTCCTAAGGCCAAAAAAATGCACCCAGTGGTTTATTTACTCTAAGTAGATTTATTTAACTGTGATAAGATAGGTTTCGGTTTGAAATCATCGCGCCTGTTACGTCACAGGCGCGAGGACAACCCACCTCGAACCTGAGTCCAGCCCCCTCACCTAGCAACCCCTGGTGCGGCTCAACCCACTCCAGTATAAAAGAGTTGACGGTTGTTTTTCCTGATTTCATGGCTAAAAATGTCACAGAGTCTAGCCAGCTAACTCTCTGACCCTCGTGGCGCAGATAATGGATTTAAAATTGATAGTTTTCAGATGGGAACAGATGCGCATGTTTCTGTGTGTGTGTGTGTGTGTGTTGGTTTATGTGTCATTAGCAGGACAGACTACTTAACGCAACCAAACCCGTGTGTGCGCGTGTGTGTGTGTCCTCACATACAGGTTCAGCCTGAGCCAAGATCACTTGGAGCTCCTATTTAATTCCATCAGAGCGTCAGGTAGTGTTGATAAAAAGAAAGCCCGCTGTGAGTGTGTGTGTGTGTGTATGTGTGTGTGTGCCGGCCCGCACGTGCTCCTCGGAGGGACGCAGATAAAAAAGCCCCCGCTGTGCTGCTGTGCTTGTGTGTGTGTGTGCTTTGCTCCCCTACAGCTGCGCCACAGGCAGAAGGAGGGAGAGTCAGAGGGAGGGAGAGTCAGAGGGAGGGAGAGTCAGAAGGAGGCAAAAGAAACGTGCAGTAACGTGAGTTCAGACTTCCTCGTCTGCCTTTGGAGGGCGGAGTTAATGTAAGCAGATCTTTGAAGGGCGTGCCACAAGACCTCCTCATCATAAACCGGTCGTTCAAAACGAAAGTTAAAAATGGCAGAATTAAAAAGGGTATAATTGATTATCTAAGAATTATTTTGTGTATTAAATTGAATGAACACTGTTTTTTAACCCCAAAGAAATACCATTCATTCAACCTTTATTTATACAGGCTAGCCTCGTTGAGTCACGGGGACTCATTTACAAGAGGGACCTGTCTCACTCACACCAAACAACCATCCACTCTCACACTCACACCTAGGGTCAATTTAGAGTCACCAATCAGCCTAACAAGCATGTTTTTTTGGTCTGTGGGAGGAAACCGGAGTACCCGGAGGAAACCCACGCATGCACGGGGAGAACATGCAAACTCCACCCAGAAAGGCCCCGGACCGGGATTTGAACCGGCAACCTTCTCGCTGAGAGGCAGCAGCTCTACCAGTTGTGCCAACGTTGTGTCCGATCGGGACGTTCAATGTATAACTGTACACTTCCTGTTGTGAGGGGGCGTGGCTTAATTAATGTCATGATTTGACCATTCAGTATTGCAGGGGAGTGGTTGTGGGTCAATCACTGAAGGTTTGATGTATTAGACGGTTTTCGTGTAGGTGCTATTAGTGTTTCGTTTTTCATGGCGAGATGCCTAACTTTGAGGCCAGGCCACGCCCCTTCAGCATATATGAAAATGCGAGGTTTTGATCATTTGTTACTCCTGCATGTCTGAGTGATGAGTCTGCCAAATTTGGTGAGTTTTAGGGTATGATAAAGCCCCCAAAAGACCATTTCATTTTAGCTCCATTCATTTTCAATGGGAAAAAAATGGCCGAAAAGGCTTAATATTTCAAAAAGCGCAACTTGCAGCATTACCAAAAGTCATAGCTGGATTGTCCTGAACGAGCTGAACATTTTGATATATGAATCGTTGAAATGGCACAAATACTCTAGGAGGAGTAGCGTGCCAAAAAACGTACGGACGGAAGATAGTAACTATAACTAGAAAATTTGCATTTCCTACGAAAATGCACGTGTGAATGCCTTAGCGCCGCTCCGCCCTTCTCGTGGCGACCGCGGGAAGTCGAGCTAGTCCACCCTGAAACACTCTCGTGCCTTTCCCGTACCCGTTCGGCACCCAATGTATGCACCCAATTTGGTCCACATTCCAAAATGGCCGCCTTCCCATTTATCGTACAATGTTGATGCCAGAGGGTTTTCTGTACGTCTTTGTGAATTGGACAAGTGTACCAAATTTCATGATCCTACGTGAAACTAAGGCCAATGCGGAGGGTAGTTTGAAATATTCTAGGTGGCGCTCTTGAGCCGTTTCTGTTGCAATTTTGGCCACGCCCCCAAAATATGTAATTTTTCACCAGTCCTGACGAGTCTGCCAAATTTGGTGAGTTTTGGGATATGATAAAGCTCCCAAAAGGCCAAACGTATTGTGACGGCGTTACGTCTGATTCGCCACATCGCCACGCCCACATGCTCCACCCAAAACGGTCAGTGTTGGAAAGCTTGTTACAGCAACATGTCTTTGGTCACTGGACAGACCGTCACGCTGATTAGGTAACAGGTGTCCGATCGGGACGTTCAATGTACAACTGTACACTTCCTGTTGTGAGGGGGCGTGGCTTAATTAATGTCATGATTTGACCATTCAGTATTGCAGGGGAGTGGTTGTGGGTCAATCACTGAAGGTTTGATGTATTAGACGGTTTTCGTGTAGGTGCTATTAGTGTTTCGTTTTTCATGGCGAGATGCCTAACTTTGAGGCCAGGCCACGCCCCTTCAGCATATATGAAAATGCGAGGTTTTGATCATTTGTTACTCCTGCATGTCTGAGTGATGAGTCTGCCAAATTTGGTGAGTTTTAGGGTATGATAAAGCCCCCAAAAGACCATTTCATTTTAGCTCCATTCATTTTCAATGGGAAAAAAATGGCCGAAAAGGCTTAATATTTCAAAAAGCGCAACTTGCAGCATTACCAAAAGTCATAGCTGGATTGTCCTGAACGAGCTGAACATTTTGATATATGAATCGTTGAAATGGCACAAATACTCTAGGAGGAGTAGCGTGCCAAAAAACGTACGGACGGAAGATAGTAACTATAATAATAATATTATTAAATATAAACACAATCTCTATAGTGTGAATGCCTTGTTGGCATTCACACAATAAACACAATCTCTATAGTGTGAATGCCTTGTTATTTCCGATCCAGCTTCAAAGAGCACTTGTCAATGTCAATGTCAATGTCAATTTTATTTATATAGCACATAAAAACAACCGAAGTCGACCAAAGTGCTTTACAGTTAAAAAAAATAAAAACAGAGTAAAAATTTTAAAAAGCAATCTGTGGTCCCCTTTAAGATTATAAGTACCAGTACTACTAATCCTTTTTACAAAATGCGTTTGAATGTTTGAGGGTAGTGTGTAGTTCTGAGCTTTATACAATGCTAAAAATATATTATATTCAACCAAATCATAAAACTTCAATAATTTCAATTGATAACATAAAATACTTAATGGATGGCAATAATGCTTTCTTGTAATAATTCTTAAAAATCTTTTCTGTAAAATAAAAATAGGCTTGGTTTTGGTTTTTCACGCTATTCCCCAAACATCTACGGTATACAATAATTAAATGTGGGACTATAATTGTATTATATGTAGTAACATAATGGGGGGTAAGGTATTTAAACACTTACAGGGCCACCATTATTGTAATAATATAGGACTTACTGGTCAGTTTACTGAATTACCTATATTTTAGATGCGCAGGTCTGAGCAGACTTTATCTGCACAAACTTGCCACCAATTCGCGAGTTCATCCTTTTTCCGGTATTAAATTGCTTTAACTGTGACTAGACAAAATGTAACTTCACGAGAGACTTCAACTTATGTTGGTCTACCAGAAAATAGACCTTTTATTGAAATAATCACAAAATTAAACGTTCAATATCGATATGTATCGATATTAGCTCTGATTTACTAACTACGTTGACAAGAATTCAAATTAAAACAAACAGACAGTTAGGAACTTTACTGTTGGCACATTACTTAACAGATTAATAGCTTATGAAAAAGAAGAAATAGGAGGAATGAAAGCTAAGTTAACCGAAGTTAATTATTTTGAAACTACCAGGGTGGCACCTTCCCGAACAGGTCCGGCTGTACTTCCGAGCGTTCAGCATACAAACAAGCCTCTTTACCTGGTGACGATAAGTCCCTGGGAGATGAGGGCTGAGAAGTTTGTGGACACTACCGGACTGTGTGGTCCAGCTCACGTCCAGTCGACTTCCGTGTATGGCTGGGTCAGACGAACGGGAGCACGCTTTCACCGGCAGGAACAGAACCAGCTACTGGCTGAACTTTCAAAATAAAACTTCAGAAAACAAATTCTTTCATAAAATGAGTGAGTGGGTTACAGTTAGGGATGGGGCAGATCCGATCCAGTATCGGTATCGGTATCCGATACCAGCACAATTTAAGTATCGGATATCGGATCCAACCTGCCGATATTTCCGATCCAGCTTCAAAGAGCACTTGTCAATGTCAATGTCAATGTCAATTTTATTTATATAGCACATAAAAACAACCGAAGTCGACCAAAGTGCTTTACAGTTAAAAAAAATAAAAACAGAGTAAAATGCATCTAGTGCCACTAAACATAATAAAGCTATCAGTAAATGCAACAACAATAAAATCTGCTCAAAATTTGATCTCACATTCTGCGAGGATCAAATGCCAAGTAAAAGAGATGAGTCTTAAGTGAAGATTTAAAAGTGTCAACAGTCTGAGCGCTCTTTACTTTCTCAGGTAAACTGTTCCACAGTTTTGGAGCAGCAACCGCAAAAGCCCGATCACCTCTGGATTTCATTTTGGATCTGGGGACATCTAAGAGAAACTGGTTGGTAGACCGGAGTGCCCTTACAGGAGTGTAGATATTAATAAGATCACATAAATATGATGGGGCCAGACCTTTTAAGATTTTAAAAACAAGCAATAAAATCTTAAAATCAATTCGATAGCAGACAGGGAGCCAGTGAAGGGATGCCAGGACAGGGGTTATGTGTTCATATTTTTTAGTTGAAGTTAAAAGACGAGCTGCTGCGTTCTGGACAGATTGTAAACGATGCAAAGATGATTTGTCTAAACCAACATACAGTGAATTACAATAGTCCAAGCGAGAAGTAATAAAAGCGTGAATCACCTTTTCAAGGTCTCTGAAAGAGAGACAAGACTTCACCTTGGCAATGAGTCTTAGCTGGAAGAAACCGGATTTAACTACAGCATTTATCTGTTTGTCTAACTTAAAAGCACTATTGGAGTGGCTGTATGAAGCCAAGGGGCCAAGAACATTTAGGGTGTTACATTTGCCATTACTTGTGTTCCATCATATTCTGTGACTGCTGTCTTAACATTATGTGAGTTAAAACCAATGAAGACACTCACAACAGGAAACTCACAAACTTTAACAGTATAGTCTTTATAGTATAGAAAACATTCCAAAATACACATAACTTTATAGTCTCAGTACAAATATTTCATTATACAGATTCACATACCTGAACAATATCGGATCGGAAAAGTATCGGTATCGGTCGATACCCAGTTCTTAAGTATCGGTATCGGATCGGAAGTGAGAAATGTGGATCAGTGCATCCCTAGTTACAGTAAGCTTTACTGTAACACAAGCTGAAACGTGGGTCTAATTGACACAATGACCGGAACGTCTCCAGCTTTTTCCAGAGAAGAAACCGAAGTTCTTCCCTCCGACTCTAAAGAAAATGCAGGAAATGGACCTTTATATGGGAGGCGGGGTCTCCCCACCTCCTCAATAACTATTGGCTGGTTTAACAAAATAAAAGATGGAAGTTTAATTCCATAGGCAGAAATGTCTCTTGACGGACAACAGGAAAACTGTTTACATAAACAGCCAGATGGACTGGCCTGTTGAGTCTAGCTTGAAGACAAAACAGAGAAGGAAGTGAACAGCTTTTACCCTGACTCATGTCCTAGATTTCAGAGCACACTTGTATTGTAGAAATAAACCAGCAGAAGGGTCAAACTCATGCAAGTAACAGATCATCATTGAAATGACAAAAATATACTGTAGATCAATTCTGAATTAACACACATTAAAGAGAAAGTTCAATCTGATTAATTAGTGTCCATTAATTCAAAATAATTGTAACAAAAATATTGTCCTTGAGATACTCTGATGCATGCTCAATAATCCAGGTAGAAAAATCTAAAAAAGCTAAGTCTGGTCCTCTGGACATTCAAAAACAAAACAAAACAAAGCAAAAAAAATGTAGAAACGTTTCGTCTTTCGTCCGAAAGACTTCCTCAGTCTGAGTTGCTGTGTTCAGCTCAGTCTTATAAATAGCACCCTCCCACAGTGGATCAACCAGTTGGCTGATGACAGCCTGAAACCAGCTGCTCACATGATCAAGGAGGGCCATCAGCCTAACAATGGATCATTAGCACCCTGATGGTTGTTTGCTATTCACAGAGGGCTGAGTGATACTAGCAATAACAGCATTGTAAGAGGGAGACAGTTGAACCCGGAGGCCTCCACCCCTGTTTAATGATGGACGGTTTCTTTTCACAAAGATGGCCTCCTTTACTCCTCTCTCAAACCATCGTTCCTCTCTATCAAGGATGTGAACATCTTCATCCTTGAAAGAGTGACCGCTGGCGTGGAGATGAGTGTAGACTGCAGAGTCCTGACCTGATGATGTTGATCTTCTGTGCTGGGCCATCCTTTTGGCCAGTGGCTGTTTAGTTTCCCCGATATAAGACTGATCACAGCACTCTGTCCTTGAGAGCTTCAAGAAAGTCTAACACAGAGAGTTTCAGAGAGATGTGGAGAGGCCCACATCCCATACGGACATGAGGGTGCTATATCCCTACATATACAACAAATACAAGGCTTTATCACATTCATACACCGATGGGACACATCGGAGGCAATGAGGGGTTCAATGTCTTGACCGGAACACTTGGGCATTGAAGGATAAATCACTGTTATACACGTTATTATGATTAAACCTATATTATTCACATGATCAAACCTATAGTAGAAGTGTTTCTATTCACAAATGTGTCTCATGTAACCACAAAGGGTTTTACATGTTCAGGTGTGCCAGCATTAATCTCACGGACCAAGCTGATGGACCAGGCCTCAACCCACGGGCCACCTCTTTGAAGCAAACCAGAGCTGCACACAACACATTCCAGGGGGGGAGGGCACACATGCAGCAAAAACATCTTTGGTGTACCACACACATCAGAAATCATGCTCAATACACAGGCTCACACTTAGTTAATCACACACAAGGTGCACAGGACAATAACTTGTTTAAACTTAAGCAAAACTCGTTTAAATCTAGAACTGCTCCTCTGAATTGGCACAAACAAAGAAGCACACAAACTGATAAAGGTCAGGAAGCAGAGACCTTGAGCAGGATCATAAATCTCGTTGCTAAGGCAACTATCAGGTTTAACCAATGGGACAACAGCAGAATCCCAAAACAATTTATGGTACCACATAACATCACGTATCAAAGAGACACTTTAGGCATTCCTGGAGCGACTTCACGGCGAGAGGTTCGATCCAGCAGCTTGGTTCGTGTGCACATGAATTGACCTAATGCCCATTTTCTGTTTAACCTGTTTTAAACCTGTGTCTTAATCAATAAACCTTACTTTTCTCAAGAGACGCCTGGTCATTTCCGAACACCATTAAACTGAAATCCCTTCAGTTGGTGACCGACCGACGTGATGACCCAGGCGGACTTCTGAGAAGACGAGGAGCTCGTGGATCCGAGAGTGCAGGGGCCCGAACGAGATAAGGTGAGTTGTTACCGTGTTTAACTAGAACAACAATTCGGCCCAGAAACCAAATTTACTGCACTTTAGGTCCCACAGGTTCTCTCGTGATAAAGAGTCCTTGGGAAGATAAATAAAACTATTAAACTAGTTTATAAGAGGTTTTCCTCAGACACAGGTTTCAGCTTGAACAGAAGCGCGCAGGCTCGGTTCGGGATCAAGGGGGGGGCGAAGGCCGCTCCCCGCCTGGTGCGGCCGAGGAGCACACGTTCGTTTAAATAAATCACGGGTCAAGCGAACGTCGAAGTTTTTATTACTTACTGTTTGAGGATAAGCGTTTCCATTCAAGCTGTGAGTAGCCGCTGCCGACGGGCTTGTTTCACTCCGGCTGACTCGTGCTGGTAGTGGGTAGTCCGGTCCAGGTGTCTTGTTTCACGGTCTTGTTTGGAAAAGCGCTTACGGTGCGTTTGATCTTCTGAGTAGCTGGAAAAGGTCGTTTCAACTTGTTTCGCGTCCGCTCGCGAGTAGAACAAAACGACTGCCGCTTGTTTTGGAAGATCATACGTAAACCGAAACTCTGGGGGCGTGGAGGGGTCACCAGAGGTTCACGCTGAGGTGAACAATCCCAGTGGGCCTTACGTTAAACTAGCGGGGTATAGCGTAGTGGAATCGCCCTGGGACTGAGGATCGAAGACGTCTAAAAAAAAAAAAAAGAAGAGGTTGTGTACGGAAGCATATTGATGCCACACGTGTTTAAGGTTTTTAAAATATTTTGCGTCGCATTTCTTCCAGATTTAGTGTAAATCGTCGTTTTAGGGCCTGAGATCTCAATTAGATTCAAATTAGATGTTTTAATTGTTCGTTTTGTTATATGTTTGTGTCGACTCAGGAGTGTGGGGTTTTAAAGAAAAAAAAAAAGAACGGATCTTTGAATGACTGAGTGGTAAATGTGTGGTGCTGCCATAATTTTTTCCGCTAGGGGGAGCTGTTGATTAACATAGTAAGAAGCCTGAAGGCAGAGGTGTTCCCTCAGATTCTTTCAGACTTTTTTACTGTGTTCTTTCAAGAGAACTCAGCGCATGGGAGAAACGATTGAAAATAAAGCTTTTGAGTGAATGTTTGAAAAGACGAGTATGGCGCACATTAAGCAGAGAGGGGACCAACAACAGGAACCTTTACAGAATCAAACGATAAGGGTTCAGGCGGCCATTAAAATAATGCATGGAGAGAACTCTCCAAAGTCCAGACAGCTGGACACGTTGCTCCTACAAATTGTGAGGTCATCAGAAACGTCAACAGAAAACGTTACCCACTTAGTTTGGGCGAAAGTGAAGGAACAGCAAAAGCAATTAGAATGCATACAAGCTAATCAAACAATTTGTACATCATTTTGGGAGCGTTCTAAACTTAATAAAAATCACCAACAGCAAAAACATTTAGTCGAGGTGTACACACAGCTCGCTTTGTTAGCTCAGAGCGTTCAGAATGTTGGAGAGACAGAAAGTGCTGCCACATCAGATGAAAAAATGACACCGCCTCCATATCCTGTCAGTCCCACCGCGCCTCCGGCCCCTCAGGCTGCTCCTGCTGCTCCGCCTGCCGGTCAGTTTCCCATGTTTCCTAGAAGGAGAGGTCAGAGAAGAGACGAGGAGGAGGAGAGTGAGGATGAGGAGCAGGCCCGAGCAGGGAGCAGCATGGAGGATCGGATGCGGAGACAAAGGGTAGAATATTTACGTAGTGACGTAGATAAGAGGTTCAGTTGGGATGGTGAGCAAAGAGAAAGGGAGTGGCCAGGTTCACTGACCCCTCGCCCACGAGACTATGAGAGAGAGGAAGAAAATCGAGCTGCAAGACGTTACGAGGAAGAGACAGGGAGGGGGTGCTACGGCCCCCCGACAGAGAGGGATGAGGTGACCCAGAAAGTGAAAAGCAAGTGGATGAAGGAGCAAACAGGAAGTTGAGACAGAAAAGTACACAAGGAAGTTGAGAAGAAGACAGGAGGCAGGAGATGGAGGGAGTGAGTTCAGGCCCCAAGAAGAGAGAAAGGGGGTGGGCCACAGAGAGGGGTTGTGGAAGTATCCGAGAGAAGATGAGGAAGGTGAGGTGAGATTAAACATTTATCTTGAAATCAGCCACAGAGCAAAGAACTTATTTTAGAAATTTTAAGAGGTCAGCAATTCACCAATTAGGCAAACACGAGAGTTCTAGAGAGAAGTGAGACAGTTTCGGGTTGAGGTTCAGTGAACTTTAAAGTTGATGTGAATTTATTTTTTTTTGCGTTTGGACTTTGGATTAGAGGTGAAAAACCCGTTGTGCAGACCAGACCCTGCGAGATGTGTTTTGGTTGGAGACAAATGCCGAATGAAACAAATATAGCTTTTGAATTTTGGTTTAATAATATAAGGGCGTTAGATTAATTTGTTTTTCTTTCACAGCTTAACAGCACAAAGCTGGGGGGAAACGGAGCAACAGACAGGCAGATCTCTTTATTATCACACACATAAGGTGATTTGCCATGAGCTAGAATTCAACTAAAATACATATGATATTCTTATGTTTGGTATCACGAGATTGTGGTCAGCGCGTAGGACTCGACTATGATTTAATGCGAAAAGCGGACATTACTCTGGTTCATTGTGACTCTCCGTGTAAACAGCTGCCACAGTGGGAGGAAGACAGACCTCTCACTCATGCATGGACAAAGACAGTTAAGACACACCAAAAGCGAAGCAGCTACAGTTCAAGGCGAAGACCTGAACTAAAAGAACAGTCCAGGACTCAAACAGAGGTCCAAGTCATCAAACACAACGTTAATCCAGGGCCTGGGGCACCCTGAGACAGTCACCCGAACAAAGGGGCGTGTCACTGAAGCTGACATGATCTGAACAATGGACAGATGCACATGACAAGAGCAAGCGAAACAGCTGTCTGGAGTCACCCTTTTCAGCGACCAGTTGGGGTGTTAGCTTGCTTGAATCAGGTTGAGTCAGGCGTAGGCCTAGGTCTCGTGAACCCACACGTAATAGGCATTATTAATGACACACATAAGCAGGTAGGACATGCCCCAGCATGTCATACAATTTTTAGGTTAAAACTGATTTATGGGCTCTGTCTGTTTGCTTCTCCCCATCCAAAGTAGGCTTTAAAACCATATAAAGCTCTTATCCCGAGGCCTACAGGAAAATGAGTTTGTGAATATTTTCACAGGTAAAATTGGTGTCACCTCAATTATTCATATTAGGTTTAAGGTTAAATATTGAATGGCATTTCTCCTCGAGGGGAGGCATTGGCAGGTGTCTGGTGAGCACAATGAGGTCAATAAATTAGAAACATGTTTTCAAAGGTGAGGAGAGCACAGGGACAAATAAAAGAAAATTTCAGTGGTGGTCGGTGAGGATAGTTGGGTCTATGACAGGAGAGCGGAGCTTTGAGGGGGCTGGTTTGGCAGAGGGCGACAGATAGATCAGTGTTTTGACACGTTGGTGGACCTGAAGCGAAGAGGAGAACGAAGTTAGCGCAGAGGGCAAAGGGCAAGGCTCTGCGTGAAGTTTGAAGAGCAGCACAAACTAAGCTAAGTCAGAGGACAAGAGAGGGTTGTGAACAGCACAGGGAGACGAGTGAGGCTGACAGGAGCAATGACATCACTTCTTGACATCACTAATACACCGAGACCCACTGAACAACAGAAATTTGACCGTTTGGCTGATTTGGAAGCAAAAGGAACATCAGGAAACTTCAATTGGAACTACAAGGGAGGCCCAACACAGAAGCCAGTGGCGGCTCCTGAAGAGAGACCCTGAAAACAGGACCAGGGAGCTGAGGTGGAGCAGGATGGACTGAACTCTTCCAGAAGACGGAGAAAGAAGAGGATTTCGAGGAGCATGCGGAAACTCGCGCAGGTGCATGCACACCAGTTGAGCGGAATTTCTTTCAGCTGGTGGCATGCACACATTTAAATTCTCTGATCAGAACATTTGTGCACGTATGCGCCGTCCTTTCATTGCGTGATGCTCGAATGGACAAGGAGCTCGCGCGAATAAAGAAAATTTCAGATTCGGAAGGACACCAGGTCATGAGAGAATAATTGGTTGTACAGACAGATTAATACGGTATAAGGTGTCCGAAATTTTATGGTTGACGTGCCATATTCACTGGCTGACCAGAGGTATAACAAAAACAGAAGAGAAGATGAGAAAACAGTTAAAAATTTTAATCAATTGTTACAGTCCAAGACATTTTTTCCTTTATTTCTGCAAAACTCATATAGGAGGATTGTATACATTTTAAGGAAAAATGCAGATCTACAGAAAGTGGGAAAAAATAATTTAGGCCTCAAATATCTTAGCCCACTTTTGAAAATTTGGCTGAAATCTGTGCACAGACTAAAATTAATTAACTTGGGGGCTTTAGGGCTGAGGACGTCTGTAAATAGGGGTTGTGTGTTGTTGAAATGTCATGTAAAATGTACTTTGTGAGACTTATGGTGGTCTGTCCAGCTTCCTTCTCCAGAACGGTGAATCCATCGCACAAGAGGCGACAAAGCCTGATCGAAGGCGGGAGGCCCACTGACATCCTGGGGGCTTCTCAGAGTCTATAAGAGAGAGAGTCACCACGTGAGCGAGCACATCTGGGCTGCTGAAACGCACATCATCAGCGCGCCAGAGAGGGTGAGACACAGCCAGAGTGGTCCGGAGAGCGAACCTCAAAGGTCATCACGAAAGGTCGAGGTAGCTCGGACGGAGCTTCAGAGCTGAGAGCTCCGGAGCAGCATCTGGAGCGGGCAGGTTCACACGAAAGGTCGGCTGTCCTGCATCTTCATCTGAGAGGGCGTGGTCGAGAAGGTGTCGTGGTCGAAAAGGTGTGGGCTTCAGTTGCCGCTTCGTTTCACTTCCTTTTCCGTGGAAGTCATCTGTTCGTGAGGTGTTCTGGTTCGAGTGGTGGAGCTTCCTGAAAACACCTGTCTTCCTGGAGAGCATCTTTGTGCTTGCTTTTGCAAGGACACCAGAACGATAGGGAAACAGTTCCCCCTGGTGCCAGGCCTGTCTGCCTTGTTGCTTTGAGAGAAGAGCGCATGCTGCATGATTGCAGCTTAACAAGGCAAGCCACACCAACAGGAGCATAAAAGAGGGGGTCGACCATTCACTTTTGGGTTAGGGGCAGTGTTTGCCGCCAGGGGAACGGGGTATTGGACACAACCCACCTGGCATTAATCATCAGCAAATCTGCAGCCCAAGGAAAAGGGTGGTGACCTCTGAAGAATACATCTTTCAACAAACATCGGAACAGAACAGAAAACCAAGGGTTAAATCGACTCAGAAAGGCTGACAGAGTGTTTTGAATTTTTCAGGTGTTTCTATTTTGCAATATTGAATCATCAATATTTTAAACTTTAAATTTTAAATCATACAGTGTAAAGGTCACACATTTAGGATTAGATATTTGATTTCACCTTTAATATAAAATTAATGACCATTTCTTATCTTAGAATTGGTTTAGGTCAATAATTTGCTGCTACACTTTAACTTTTAACTTTTATCAATTAGACTTACTTATATTTAAAATTAGAATTCAGCAGAACAACACATCGTTTCCAGGTCTAACTTTCAAGGGTTTGGAGTTACATTTTTCAAGTTCAGCGTTAAATCATAAAATATTAGAGGTTTTTGACCACTTTCATATTCCTGGTTCAAAATTCAATGGGTGAGTGAGTTATTCATTTTGAGGATGTGTTTTTACAGGTGCGGTTCCAGTGATTCCTGAATAATAAAGATTGAAAGAAAAATTAATTATAATAATTATAAATTACAAGAAGAAGATTTTGTAAACTGTGCATACGTTTGAGGGTTGGGTTTCCACACTGCTTTTCATGTGTATTTTCTTTTTCAGGTTCTGCAGATTTAACTGAGAAGGGGGTAATTTGTGTTTCTGTTGTGTTTCATCACACTCCAGGGTTCAAAGTTTGACACTAGAGGATTTCGAACTATATTAAGCATGGCTGAGGGGCAGAAGAGGCTGATGGTAGCTGCGGGTGTGGGGTCATTGATTATAGTTTCCACTATTCTGTTGTTGGAATATTTCTGTGTGATACCAGGTCATCCAAGCTGTCATCCTGTACCTCCTCATCAGAGGAGTGAGAGAGATGTCCTCATGCAGAGGACATGGACGCGGGTACAGGATGCTGGTCATATATCGATGAATTTTTCTGAAGTCTTTCAGAGGAACTCTTGGTACAGGTATGCGCAGTTTTTGGCCAGAAGCCGCCACAGGTCTGAGTCTTACGTCTGTACCCCACTTTCTGTTGAGGAATCACAGCGGCCATTGACAATTACACCTCTTGACCGGATGTTGTCATTTTGTGTTCTGCAGATGAGCTCCAGAGGATTCTACATGGAGCACCTGCGATGTCAGCCTAAGTGGTGCAAATTGAGTACATTATCACACCCGATGGTGTTAGCTCAATTTGTAGAATGGCCATCCAGTGGACAGTTTCCTGTTTGTGTGCACCGCGTCCATCATCAGGACTCACATCAGGTGGTAGTGGGGTCCCTCCCTGAGGAGAGGTGCAGGGCGGTGTACCATCCGAGAAGGGAGTTCATGAGTGTGCCTAGCAGCAATGGTACGTATCCGGTTGAGGACTTGGCATGGCTGTGTGGACATCAGGTATTCCTGACCTTGCCAGTGAACTGGACTGGGTGCTGTGCACCTGTTGCAGTTACAGAGGGGTCGTACCTGGTGTCTTTGAGTAATGGTTCTCACTATGTGGGACATTCAAAGACTTCTGACGTCAGTCAGCTTGAGTCTTCTTGGGGTTCAGAGGTCCCAGTGGAATGGAAGCGTGGCTTCTTCCCGGGGTCGAAGGTCGGGGACCACCTGTTGCGCATGGAAGCTTTAGATTACCAATTTGGGATGTTCATTTATGAGTCGGTGCAGGCGTTAGGGACCACCTCTGCAGAGCGGTGGGCCATGTATGTTGTGTCTTTACATCATAA
>JBBPBX010002372.1:54347-91334 GCA_038048925.1 Garcialebias charrua | reverse complement strand
TATATTATATATATATATATATTATATATATATATTATATATAGAATAATAGATAAGAGATAAGAGATTTATTTATTAACATTGCACCAGTTAATTAATACAACGTGATTATGTATACACAGTCGTCCGGAAGAGGGGGAGTGTGCAAAGCTGCAGCATTTCCAAACACATGACATGTTCTTCTGCGCGGCCGCACTCATCCGTCTCCGGATGAAGGTCAAACAGATATGGAAAAAGGAAAAACACAATAGGTATCATTTGTGATATTCAAAAAAAGAATCTATCAAAGATTGCCTTAAGACACTCTATGATAAAGTCCCAAAAACTCTATCAGCAATAAGCACAACCAGACAAGACATTGTTGCAGATTTGACGACATGCAAGGAGATCAAAAGAGTCTGTGAGCAGCACTCAGATAACACAGTTCAGCAGTTGTTAAGCTTGGCGCCTCCGAGCGCACTCCCAGAGACCTCTGGGGAGGGAGGGGGGGGGGGGTCAGCAATGTCTCTCAGCTTCACTCCAGGAGAATAGTTTCCAGCAAACAGCCTTCTTCTTTTCCAAGGTCGTGCAGAAACTAGATTAGATAGTTATTGTTTATCTTCAATCCAGGCCACAGTGTTCTTTTTGACTGCAGCCTTCCAAAGTCCAGGTGCTGTTCAGGTCCAAAATCGCCGAATCATATGAGGTTCCGAAGCTACGAACCCCCATCCGTGCCCTGATTAATGCCGGGCGGCTGTAAACGAGTTCCAAAGCGCACCGCAGGTCCGCGGTGGTCTCCCGCCGCTCCTATCGTGCGGTTCAGTTCGTACAACAGCTGGGTTGAGGAGCTCACAGCCCGGATCAGAGATTCTTGCTGATCAGGAAGTTTGGCCAGCGCGCCGATAGCCGCCGCAGTCTTCCTAATCTTCCAGTAACAGACAGCTCCGCTCACGCCAAAAAACAGAGCAGCTGCCACCAATATCCCAATAATCCACAAATCTTCCACGTCTTCGACAGACAGGACGGTCAAACACATGGGTTGCCACTGTCCCCAGGAGTCCATCATGTATCCGACAGCGTGCGTGTCAGAGGGGCAGGCCGCTTCTCCTGGCCCGGTCCGCTTCGTGGAAAAAATCTTATCTATAGATGAAACAGCCCAATTTATTAACTCCATCGCAAATTGGTTCGAGTGAGCGCTGAAGAGTCACGGACGAGACAAAAAGCAAGCAGGGAGGAGGAAAACTTAGGGAGGGTAGGAGCAAAAAGATATGCGACTTGCTTTGTCGAGAGCCGGAAGAGGAAAAGTATATATATATATTATATATAATATATATATATATATATATATATATATATATATATTATATATATATATACAGGTAGTCCCCGATTTACGAGCGAGATCCGTTACAACGAGGCGCTCGTAAACCGGAAATCTCGTAATTTGGAACGGCCGCCATTTCTCTCGTAAATCCGGAATTTCGCTCGTAAATTGGAACGGTTTTCGCTAGCGCGACTACAAACACTCTATTTTCATCCAAAAACTGCTTATGAGTGCATAAAAATGATCGGAAACGTGTGTCCATATGCTTAGCTAACTAACTGTGGTGAAAAAACACATGAAAACTCAGTATTTTTTTCGTTTTTTCCAAAAATTCGCAGCTCGTAAGTCTGGAACCTCGCAGATCAGAGCGCTCGTAAATCGGGGACTACCTGTATATATATATATTATATATATATATATGTATGTATATATATATATATATATATATGTATATATATATATGTATATATATATATATATATATGTATATATATATATATATATATATATATATAATCATTGAACTATGTTCGTTTTTGCAAAATAAATTATAAATATATTAAAATTTCATTACAAGTTATGGTAATTTTCTTGCTGGGACACGCCCACAGAAATCCGAGAACTTCCGCAATAGGTCACGTGACGTAGGGAGATGAGACGCTGCTCAGTGCGCACCTTGTAAACAACATGGCGATAAACTCCCTAGAATGTGTCTAAAATGTTGTTTAGCACTATGTCTGTGTTAATCTTCACATATGTGTGCGTAGTAGTTTAAAAATCTGCAATATTTGGTCTAAAAACGTGTTTACGGTAACCCTATGGGTTGAACATAGGTATTGCAGCTTAATTTTCTTATTGGTCAAGGACTGTTCACTCTGACATCACAAAAGTGGTTCAAGCAGAGCCAATCCCCTGCAGAGATGAGAAGGTCCATGCTGTAGTTCATACCTTATATGGAAGTGGTACATTGCAGGCCGGAAAAGTACTGCAACAACGCATATTATAGTTTTTGGAATGGCACTAGTTATTTGTATATTTTAACCTATGTACTTTGCACGTCATCAAAACTATTTGGTTGTATTCGTTTTCTTATGGTGCGATGGACGAGCAAAGCATGTATGCCAAGTTGGGGCAGTGGTGGAAGTGCAGTTGTTTGGGAGTCTGAGAGACCCAGGTTTGAACCCCGGTCACGGAATACCTTGTGGTATTATTTTTTTTTAGGCCTTTTGTTTTGGATAGATCGGGTGAGAATAGGATAAATACATCTACATAATTATTCTTTGTTGTTGCTTGCTGTAAGTTGTTTGCTAGAGTTTTAGTTTGTTTTAGTTTGTTGCTAGAGGGGGCGTGAACGCAGCTCAACCACCCACCTCCTCCCCTCCTTGTCTCTCGACACGCACATTTTCAGGAGGGATTTTGAATCTAGTCTGGGGGCGGAGCTACCGTTTCACAGTGGGTTGAGTGCCTCTTTAATTACCGTACTCTTGTTTTTTAGAAGAATGACAGTGTGCCTATCTTGACACATCTAGAAAAACGGCTTAAAATATTCAAAATGTGATGTAGCACGGTGGCTCAGTTGGTAGAGCAGCCGCCTCTCACCAAGCAGTTCGCCCTGGTTCAAATCCCGGTTCAGGGGCCTTTTTGGGTGGAGTTTGCATGTTCTCTTCATGCATGCGTGGGTTTTTTCTGGGTACTCCGGTTTTTTCCTACAGACCAAAAACATGCATGTTGGGTTGACTGGTAATTCTAAATTGTCCCTAGGTGTGAGTGAGAGTGAATGGTTGTTTGTCTCTGTGTTTCTATGTGTCCCTGTGATGGACTGGAGACCTGTCCAGGGTGTCCCCTACTCGCACAGTGATGGGCACCAGTGACCTCCACGACCCGAAAAGGAAGAAGCGGGTAAAGATAAGTGATGGATGGATAATAAAAATGTCACGTGAAAATTGCAATAGCTTCTTGGCTCTGGTAATCCTTATATTTTCTATTTTGTTTCCTTGTTAATTTTTTTAATCCAATTTTACTTGTTAAAATCTGTCTTGCATCTTCTGCACATGAGCTTCTTTATTAATCATCATGCCTGCCCTGTGTCAGAAATCATCGTCTCTACATTCATACTTCCACGTTTTCAGTGAGATGTTTAGCAGATAGATATTGCCATCTTTGTCATTTTTATTTGGCCTTTGATACCTTCATCCATCCATCCATTATCTTTACCCGCTTCTTCCTTTCTGGGTTGTGGGGGGTCCCCTGTGCCCATATCCAGCCATCACTGTGTGAGAGGCGGAGGACATCCTGGACAGGTCTCCAGTCCATCACAGGGACACAGAGACAAAAAGTCATTCGCACTCTTACAATTACCAATTAGCCTATGTCTTGTCTTTAATACACTTTTTACAAATAAATCTAAATAAGATACTTCATGTTTACCTTGTGATCAATACGCTAATAACTGAAAGTGCTTACAGTTTAGATGATAAGCTCCAGATGACAATACCAACTGTGCAAGTGCAAAACCAGAAGAGAAGAATGCTTATTCGGAATATCTTTCTGTGTTAAGTCTTTATTCAGTTTTGCTGTGGGCTATAGTTTTTATTTGCTAGAAGTCTTCCTTTACCACATAAACTTTACTTTCAACTGTGCTGCTTGTTTGTTGCAAGGAATAATTCAGCAGGTCTGTCTGAAGGCATGTGTGGATTCCCCTGCTTTTCCAGTGCACATGTTAACGTGTCCTTGGGCAATACACTGCATCTCATGTTGCACTCAATCTTTTCTTCACTTGTAAATGGATGTGGACAAAAACATCTGCTGAAACAATATATTTAAATGGAAATAATGCAGACTTGTGTAGACCTCGGAGAGTGTTTTTTTTTTTTTGGTTCTACTCTCAGTTCAAGTATAGACATTATGTGTGTGCACAATAATGGAGAATGTGGAGTAGAGATTACACTGAGATAAGAGCAGTCATAATGGTTTCAAGAGTCCTGCACAGACCTCAGTGAGGCAAGTAAGAGGAAATTGGTCCAGAGGCCAGATTCAGCTGTGTATATATTCAGCAGGATCTGAAAGTGGCCGTGTACCCATCCTCCCCCTGCCTCCCGCCACCCACTCCCTCACCCTCCCCTCCTTCACTTTGCTGGCCAGCGCCACACCATGCGTCTCAGGGCAGATTTCTCCCACAGTTGGGAGTGCTGGGTTGTGTGGCGGCCTGTTTATACTGGAGCGTGGACTTCCTAGTGGCAGCCTGCACCTATCTAAACATCCCTCCGGCCGCTGCACACCCTCCACCCCCTCCTCCTCCTCCATCACCCTCTTCATCCCCACCCGGCTCTCTCTGCTCTCTCTCACACCCTTTTTCTGTTTTATCACTTCTTCACCACTGGGTTTTGTCATTATTCATGCTCACTGTCCATCTTCATTTTTTCCTCCCTCTGTTTTCCTTCTTTAAACGGACATCTACTCCACATCTCAGAGTTTTTAGTTACAAAGACTAGATTAAATAATACAATTCTTCAAAAATCATCTTACTTTATTTAAGTAGGAATGAAACCTTTAAAACAACAGATTTGTTATTAATTTAGCCACATTATTGCTGCAGTTTCATTTGTTTTTTTTGTTTTTTTTTATTACTTTCTCTTGATTTCTCTTGGATTTTGTTGCCAGAAAAACAACAATGCAATAATCATAGTCACAAAGTGGGAATTATGTTTAACCAGTCATGTAAGGGCATCAGACCTGCATAATCATATCTAATGTCCAAATACCATCTAAAATAAAAACTAAAACAAATATATAGTCAAATTTCTATTGTGGCCAAAAATAAGAAGCAAATATCTGCTATATTATAGTTATAAATTAGTTTAATTGGGGGGAAATGCATTTTTTATATAGTTAAATCCCAAAAAGTTGAACTGTAATAAAGAAAAGATTGTGTATAAATTGTACAAATAAACTGGTCTGATAATTTTTATCATCATCATAATTTCTGATCAGGAATTGCTTCATGGATTTTTATTTCCATAATATTATTTATTTATTTATTTATTTTGGCTTTTCACCCCTCTCTTCCTATTTAGTAGAGAATTATTTAAAAATAAATCAGATTACTGTATATTGAAAGTTTTGAATTGTCTACCTCTTATTTTTATGTTTTCTACCCAGGCATACATATTTGTAATTGTAATTACCTCTGATTAAAACTGCGAGAAGTTATTAATTTATTTTACAGACTTTGATTTGAGCATAGTATGAGAAACAAAAAAAGCAGATTTTTTTTAATATTATGTCCCTTTTTTCTTGCATTTTATTTGTTTTATTGTCGTAATTTGACATTTCTTGATTGGACAAAAATTTAAAACACTTTGCTTGTATGTGTTAAAGAAAAATGACATTAATTTAAAACCCATTTAGAGATGTCAAGACCTAATTTTAAATCCTTGTTTATTCCAGCTGCTGACGTTGAACGTTTTGAAACTACATTCATTTTTCTAAATAAAAAAAAGCCAAGTCTGGTCCTCTGGACATTCAAAAAACAAAACAAAACAAAGCAAAAAATAATAATCTTTTTTATGATTTTTCTACCTGGATTATTGAGCATGCATCAGGGTACATTCATTTTTATGTTGTACCAGAATCCATCCATTGTAACAGATCCGTCATAACAACGTTCATTTTCTTGGCCGTACACTTTTCAACAACCCAACATGCCAATACAGTACTAATTTTATTATGTTTACATGCATGCATGTAAGGCATACAACACACCTTTAGTTTATTTGTATAATGATCAACTCCTGTAAAAAGGAGCAGCAGCAGGATGTCTGGAGAAACACAATAGCAGTTCCCTGGAGAGTTCTGGTTTAAGACCGCTGGAACACCTACAATATTGTAAGGCACACTCAAATCCTTTAATTTTCTCAAAAATTGACAGTGAGCCTTACAATCCGGTGCACCTTGTGTATTAATTCTGCTTGTGCTTACTGAACTTGAATCAATTGTATGTGGTAAAACTGAACAATGTTGAGAGTTATTGTGAATGAGTTGAATAAAGTTTGACTTATCTGACTGTTTTGTTTTGCTTACTGCGCCTTATAATCCGAAAAATATGGTATGCAGCAGTGTCATTTTTGTCCCGGGGAACAGTACAGGCTTTGCAACACTTACCATAAGGCAAGAGTGTTACATAGTGTTTAGGTCTGCAGACAACTGGTTTCATTCCCACCCTCTCACTCGTTGTACTGGCCAGTCCTTATCTTTCTTACACTGCTACAAAAGAGGACTCTCAAGGGATGCCCTCAACTCATTTTGGATTGTGGTGGTGATTGAATGATTTGTTCCAGTGTAGCTAGTCCAAGACAAAGTATGTTAGACACACAATGACCGTGAGCTCTCCAAGGAGGTTTGTAAATGTTCGTAATCACCCCAGTTGAAGAATGCAAGTGTGTAAAGTGTGGGTGAAGTCAGGAGTGTGAAGTATTGAGGTCCTGCGAGAGTCGGGCCAGAGAAAATTCAATGAAAGCATGCCCTTGCTGACAGATGAATTGCTCTAATTAGAAATCCTTAACATCCTGCCACATGGCTGCCTTATCCCCAGCGCACTTCCTGCTCTGGACCAGGCTGACGACAGCCAGCCGCGCTCCGTCCGTCACTCCGAGTGAGGGAACAAGCTCACAAATGACTGCGAGTGTCTCTTTCAGCACAAGCCTTGTGCTCGATGCCCGTTTTCTTGGACAATAAGGGAGCAAATGTCCATGAATGCACGTTTGTGTGTTCCCAGCCCTTTGTGTCTGGTGTCATGCTCAGCTAATGGCTCCCTGTCTGTATCATTTCCTCTGTTGTTGTGATTCTAAATCAAACTGTTTCTCCATCCTTCTGGCTTCCTCCACAATGCCCAACCTCTTGCTCTCATCTTCCCAGGTGTTTGGATGAGGGGGCACCAGACGAAAGAGCACAGAAACAAACAAAGGGATTACGTAAGACATACAGGAGGCTTCAGGCCTAACTTTGTCTATAAGGCAGGTTTACAATTTGGCAGTAGCACTTGTGCCAGCTCAGGTGACACACAACAGAAGACAATCTGTTGGGCACATTAAGTAAAACATAATAAAGATCCATGACACCTCATAAACATTATGCAAAGCTTAATGGCTCTGCTGGATGGTCTGCTCTGTCTCTGGCCTATTATGAGATGAGTGGCTCTGAAGTAAGTCTAATGGGTCTGTAATGTTTCACAACTGTTGTTACAATTAAAACACCAACATCAGGTGTTTTAAAGGGATCTCGAGCTGCTGCAGTCTGTTTATAAGACTTTACTGTGCACTTCGGGAAACATTTAGAGGCATGCTACGTTACCCACAAGCTCACATCCAGTAATCAAGTTTGATTGATCATTAGAATTAAGACGCAGCTCTGCAGTCATCAGAATATCTGGTTGCTTTAATGTGTAGTATGTTTTATCTATTACTTGGCATCTGCTTGTAGCTTTCAAAGACAGCTGCATGTGCATTTGTGTGTTTTTTAACAATAAAAAAGTACTGTAAATAACCGCAAGTATATATTACAACAGATTACAATGTATTTTTTTTTAAAGTTTCTGCAGTGATGTCATTGACTTCCTGTTTTATATGCAAGCCTTTATTTTGTATCTGCATTTCCGGTTTAGAGAGCGGTGTAGTTTTGTTTGCTCAAGCGTGGCAGTGTTTTGCTAAGTCATGGTAAACTTTTTTCATATTAGCAGCCCCTCCACAGAAGCAAAAGGTATGTTGGTTTGAGTATTTAATACATACATTTTTTAATGTCTATTATGCATATTAAGACAGCATGTTAATAGAAACGACGTAAAGTCAAAGTCAACTTTATTGTCAAAACTGCAATATGTACAGGACATACACAGGATAGAAATTGCATTTCTCTCTGTCCCTCGGTGCAACAGTAAACATTTAAACACTAAAACACTAAAACATTTAATAAACATAAGCATAAAATGAAATAATAAAAGTGTAATACTGTCCTGAGTTTTTGCATAGTAGTTTTTGCATAGTAGTAGTATGAAAGTATGAAAAGTTACACCAACACTAAAACACTAAACATTTAATAAACATAAGCATAAAATGAAATAACAAAAGTGTAATACTGTCCTGAGTTTTTTGCATAGTAGTATAAAAGTGTAAAAAGTATATCTATAAAATAAAATGAAAGTTCTGGCATTGACATTTGTAATAGAGTGACAAAGCAGCATATGAAGTTTATGTACACAGTATATGTATGAGGTAGTTGATATTGGTATAGAGGTAAAGTGGCATATGCAATAAGGCTAGTAAAATATATATATATATATCAGCAGTAGTGTAGATATAAAAAGTAGTGTAAATGTAAACAGTAGTAATAAATGTAAACAGTAGTATTGAATGAAAACAGTAGTAATAAATGTAAACAGTGAATGTAAACAGTAGTATGACTATAGGCAGTAATGTAATACAAACATTAGTGCAAATATAAGAAGTAGTGCAAACTGAATGAGCACATGACCGTGAGTTGAGTGAATAACCCGTTTTGATGACACAGAGTCCAGTGTTAAAATCTTTGTGTTGTGTGGTGGTGTGTGAAAGTTTTTTGTGATTAAGGCAGTACAAGTGGGAGGGAGGGCAGAGCAGGCAGAGAGTTAAGCATCCTGACTGCCTGATGAACAGAGCTGTCATTTAGTCTGCTGGTTCGAGCCTGGAGACTCCTCAGTCTCCTCCCTGAAGGCAACAGGCTGAAGCAGCTGTGTAGTGGGTGTGTGGGATCACCTGCCATGCAGAGGGCTTTCCGAGTGAGGCGGTTGCTGTGTAAGTCCTGTAGTGAGGGGAAGGAGGTGCCGACAATCTTCTCAGCTGCTCTCACGATGCGCTGGAGGCTCTTGCGGCAGGATGCAGTACATGCACCAAACCACACCGTGATGCAGCTGGTCAGGACACTTTCTATGGCACCCCTGTAGAAGGTGCACATGATGGGGGTTGAAGCTCCAGCCCTTTTCAGCTTGCGGAGAAAGTAGAGGCGCTGGTGAGCCTTCTTGGCCAGTGATGCAGTGTTCCTGCTCCAGGACAGGTCCTCTGAGACGTGCACTCCCAGGAACTTGGTGCTGTCCACTCTCTCCACTGTGGTGCTGTTGATGGTCAGAGGGGCATGTTGGGCATCCCTCTTCCTGAAGTCCACAACAATCTCCTTTGTCTTCTCCACGTTGAGAGTGAGATTGTTGTGTCCGCACCACAAGGCCAGGCGGCTCACCTCGTTCCTGTAGTCTGTTTCGTCTTTTGTGTCCAGATGTGTGAGAGCTGTGTGGAGGGCAGAGGAGATGGCATCGTCGGTTGAGCGATTAGGCCGATATGCAAATTGGAAGGGATCCAGGGAGGCAGGGAGGACAGATGTGATGTTTTTCATGACTAGCCGTTCGAAGCACTTCATCAGGATGGGGGTGAGTGCTACTGGTCGATAGTCATTGAGGCAGGAGGGCGTTTCCTTCTTTGGGACAGGGATGATGGTGGTGGCTTTGAAACAGGTGGGGACGGTGGCCTGACTCAGCGAGATGTTAAAGATGTCAGTGAAGACCGCTGCGAGTTCTCTTGCACAGTCCTTCAGCACACGACCAGGTATGTTGTCAGGACCAGAAGCTTTCCGGGCGTTGATCTTGATGAATGATTGCCTCATGCTGTCTGAGGACAGCGTCAGCCCCTGGTCATCAGGAGAGGGGGTGAGTTTTTGTGCAGGTGTGCTGTTACATGCCTCAAACCGAGCAAAGAAGTCATTCAGTTCATTCAGCGTAGAGGTTGTGCTGTCACAGGTCTGTGGGGATGGTTTGTAGTTTGTGATGGTCTGTATTCCCTGCCACAGACTCCGTGTATCCTTGCTGTCCTTGAAGCGGTGAGCTATTTTCCTGGAATACTGCTTCTTGGCCTTTCTGATGCCCCGGGCCAGGTTGTTTCTGGCTGTCCTCAGGCCCACCTGATCTCCCGCTGTGAAGGCAGCATTCCTGGCTCTCAGGAGTCTGTAAACCTCTGCTGTCAGCCATGGCTTCTGATTTGCCCGAACAGTGATGGTTTTGAGGTTGGTTACATCATCAATGCACTTGGTGATGTATGAACATACAGTGTCTGAGTACTCCTGGAGACATGTGTTGTTGTTTGTGGTAGCAGCTTCTTTGAACATACTCCAATCTGTGGTGTCAAAACAGTCCTGGAGTGCCTCTGAAGACCCCTCTGGCCACACTCGTATCTGCTTGCGAACTGGTTTTGTGACTTTCACCAGTGGTCTGTAAGCTGGCTTTAGCATAACACAGATATGATCAGAAGCGCCGATGTGGGGGGGGAGGGCCTTGTAAGCTGCTTTCATGGTGGTGTAAACTTGGTCCAGTGTATTTTTGCCTCTTGTTGGGAAGTTTATGTTTCTGTATGTTTTTGGAAATACACTCTTTAAATCTGCTTGGTTGAAATCACCAGCCATGATGAGAAAAGCATCAGGGTGGGCTGTTTGCTGCTCACTGATGTGCAGATATAGTTCATTCAGTGCCTCACCTCTAACTTTGCTGTTGGAGCTTGGAGGAATATATACAGCAACGATCATAACAGCTGTAAATTCCCTCGGTAAATAGAACGGTCTGCATTTAATAGTCATAAACTCCACTAAAGGTGAGCAGTGTTTGTAGACCACAGCAGCATCCAGACACCATGCGTTGTTGATGTAAACACAGAGCCCCCCTCCGCGTGTCTTACCTCCCTCGATGAGAGTTCGGTCCGCTCTGTAGCATGTTAGCCGCTCAAGCTGAATAGCATGGTCCGGAACGTTGTTGTTAAGCCACGTTTCCATGAATACAAACACACAACAGTCTCTCACAGTCTTTTGTGTCGTTTGTAGCAGGCATATATAATCCAATTTGTTGTCCAAGGAGCGTACGTTAGCCAAAACCATGGATGGAATAGCCGGCTTGTGTGGGCTAGCTGCTAGCCTAGCTCCGATACCTCCGCGCTTACCCCGCTTCTGGTTCCTGTCACGCCGCTTGTGGCGCGTCCATTGCGGGCGCGATGAAGGGAGGCTCGGTGCTGGCTTCCAGAGCAGGCCGTAGTCACGTAGCTTCTCCTCGAGTTGGCTGTTTATTCCCAAATGAGCTGTTTTTCCGACATCAAGCAGGAACTCACGGCTATACTTGCGTTCTTGAACACGTAGACATGACGAAGACGTGCCGGCACATTGCGGCATGCAGGACAAAAAAGACGAAAACACTGTGTTGTCGGGAGAGAGAGAAGCCGCGGCGTTTGCACGCGCCGCCATCTTGGATTTAGGATAAAATAAACAATTGCACACGTTCTGTATGTGTTCCAATTTTTACATTGATATGCAGTGGTGTGTATATGATACGCGGGTATACGGAGTATACCCACTAGAATAGCTTGGGGATTTCAGTAAACCTACTTAAAAGTGCCCAATGACATGAGTCCATGTCGTGTTTCATTGGCGGTAAAATATGACATGGGCTTGTGTCATTGTCAACATATTTGGAACACTTTATAGACACACTGAATTGGTTCACATTGTTTTTTGTATAATTAATACTTCTGTACTCACGACTTAATACTTGAACATGTTTTGCTTTGATAATGTTTTATAAATTCTATAACATGTTTTAAATACAAAGCCAACTGTTGTACAAAGTTTGTTGTACATTTATTCAAATAAAAGCATCAGAGAACATTTGAAATGTTCAATATGCTTAAAAATCAAAATAAATTAACGATTACTTAGTACTGTACTAACCTGTGTGTACTTTGGTTTCTTAGCACAGTATGCCCACTACAAAAATATATACTACACCACTTAGCACTTTGAGATTTTCATTAATGAAAAGTGCGTTGTAAATGAAATTCATTATTATTATTATTATTATTATTATTATTGTTATTATTATTATTATATGAAGTACCATGGTAATTGAAAAAGGTTTAAAGGAATTAAATATCATACATCCATCAGTAAAGTCTCGTCCTTGTTCGAAGAGGGGGCCGCTACAAGTGTAATCCGTTGTGTTTTTATTCTTGTAAAACAGCTCAAACTAAAGAATTAACTAATGTTTTATTTTTTTACCTACCTTTTCATTAGTACATGTATTTTTTGTGTATCTTTTTTTCTGTATAAGAATAACTCATAATGATAACAATAAAAGAAGTAAGTACACTACAGGAAAAAATACCTCATACCTGACAATTGGCTGTATGAAACATCTGGAGCATTCATAAATATCTGTCTCTTTTGTCTTTTAAGCATGTAATACACACCGGGCCTTGCTGACACGTTTCAGCCAACGATCAGTTGTGTCTCAGTGGAAGAAATCCGTCTCAGCTGTTGATCATAGTCAATAGAAGTAATTAGAACGTTTAATTTGAGGTTCACATTAATAAATAGTCCAAAATTAGAAGTACAGTGTTAAAGTCGTGTCCTAGTAGACTACAAATAGTTTGCTAACAGCATTTGGGAATTTCCAGAATGTCTAGTGACGCTTGCAGGGTTTCTGCAGTTCCTCATTTGAGTCTCAGAAGCTGGCAGATATGTCGCTTGAATTTTGAACATATTCAAAATATTTTTCGGAAACATTTTTTCTTAAAATATTCAGTCTTCATGAGGCCTCAAATCCATTTAAACTTTGCTGAGCGTGTTTCCAACCTGCTTCAAGAGCACGAGAGTTTTTATTCAAAACTTGCAAAAGAGCTCTGCTAACAAACATACTGAACTAAAGACCACAGTAATTTTAAGTGTAAAATACATATATTTTTAAACTGGTACAAATCTGCCTGTCTTCATTTCAAAAGTTTACTCCTGTAAAAAGAAAACAAATTCATAAATGTGGGAACATATGCCAGGTGCAGGGTCTGTACAAAGCATGTCGATCTGGGAGGATACAAAATATACGGTAGTATAGAATGCATCTAACAAAGTTAAGTCAGATCCTCTGGACAGATAAAAAAAAGTATTTTTTATTTATTTTATGTTTTGTCTTTTATCCAAAAGTATTTTAGTCTGAAGAGCTTCACTAAACTCAGTCTTATAAACAGCACTTTCTCATAGTGTATCAACTAGTTTGTTGTTGACATCCAGAACTAGCTGTTCACATGATAAAGGAGGACCATCAGCCTAACAATTGATCGCTAGTGCCCAGTGGTGGGATGTAACAAAGTACAAGTACAAGTACTTTGTTACTATACTTAAGTACATTTTCATGTATTTGTACTTTACTTAAGTATAGTTAAACGTGGGTACTTTCTACTTTTACTCCACTCCATTTTACATTAAGTATCTGTACTTTCTACTACACTACATTTCTATAATGCGTTGCGTTACAAGTTACATTCATGTTGCATTTTTTTCTCTTTTGGTCGTTAGTTTGAAAGTAACCAATTGCAAGAGGGGAGTTGGCCCAAAGAATCATTGCAAAGTGGGCAGGTAACATTAGACCCACCTTCAAGAAGAGCTGGGCCAATGACGTATATTCTAGTATATACGTCATTGAGCTGGTCGCACCAACAGCACCGCTAACACACCCAAAATGGATTCCACCACAGAGGGTCAGCCAGAAGATATGCACCACCCATGACCTTATTGAAAGATTATAGAAAGATTTTTGAAAGTTTATTGAAAGACCATTGAAATATTATTGAAAGCCTATTCAGTTCAGCAGGACAGATTCTCTGTCCCCATAGAGCCAGACTGGACAAAAAAAAAAACTTTGAAAACCAACTTCTTCTGAACTTGAACAAGAAATTCTTGCTGCAATATTAAAATGTGTCAGTTCATGGGATGTTAGGACAGGAGACAAGAGATGTCTCCAAATAACTCNAACATTAATAATATAACAAAGTTACAAAGGAATTATTTTTTTTTTTTTTACAAATTGTGATTTCTTACAAAGATCTGTGTGTAGCTTGAGTCATAATTTAGATGCTTTAATGGTGTCTGATTTCAATTCAGTAAAGTTAAATATTCATTTGAGTTCATTCCAGCTCAGTTTTGTTTCCTTCATCTTTTGTTATTTTGGCCCAAACTCCCAGGATTTATGTGACTGTAGTAATAATAATAATAATAATAATAATTAATTCAATTTATAATGCACTTTTCATTAATGAAAATCTCAAAGTGCTTGTAGTTTCAAAGCAGCTCTTTTTGTTGCAGCTGCAACTACAACATGCTGCTACACCCTGAATCATTCCTACGACTGATTGACCTCTGTCATGCTTAATATATCCACAAGGGCCAAAACAACTTTTTAAATAGTATTGATCATAACAAGGTATTTTTTTACATTGCTGAACTAAACATTTTAGTTTGGGTAAAAGTCCCAGCTCAGTTGTACTTCAGAACATGCACTTGTAGATCTGGGGGTACAACAAATGTGCTTTAAGCACATAAAAGACAAAAATTGTTTTTAATACATTGAGATCCTTTTTCATAAGGGAATAACACTGTATTCAAAAGTGTCCCAATTTGACATAAAACTCAACATGAACAAAAGCTTCAGCAGTGTACTTATATAAGTCTGTAAATTATTCTTTTGCTGAATCAGCAGGTAAGCACTGTAAGCTAATGTTCTTTCCATTTGGCTGAATAAAACCAATTATTCTTAGCTTGTTTGTACTTAATATCTTAAGGTGGCAAATGCAAATACAATTATCAGCACTGAATAGAGGGTAGTTACTGTCACTTTAAAACGTCAAATTTCTTATTTTACTTTCAGTATCATTTAAGTTAAAACACATTAGGATGGCATGCCGCTCTCATGTCTTGTTTATTAGATTTCAGTGTATAAAGATGCAATAATAATGGGCATAAAAGGTCTGTCAATGAAGAAAAAAAAGAATATATAGTACATGTACACTTAAATATAAAAGTCAAATAAAAGTCAGCATGAGGAGCATTTGGTTGTTTTTTTACCGTCACTCCTGAGGACCAGTGGTGTTGGAGAGCTGAGAACTTTCTCCTTTGTGACCGTGTTGTTAACCATGCATGTGTAGTTTCCCACATCTGAGGGCTCCACTTTGGCAATGTACAAACTCCCAGTCTCCTGAGAGATAAACCTTCGACTGTCTTGCTGGATGGAGGATGGATATTCATTGAACATCCATGCAAATGTCAGCTCTAGAAAGAAAAGGAAAACAGCTGAGTTACCACTGCGGTGATCCATTTCAAATGGGCCTTGAGTGCATGGATGGGGTGGCTGAATCAAAAGAACCCCACTCCATGTTAGTTATGTTTTATCTCCTCGTCCAGGTTTTCTTAGGCGAAGATAGCAAGAATGTAACGGCTATCAGTGCAGAATAATAGGAGACCAGGGGAAAGGGAGCGAAACAAACTGGATTACAGTGCTCCAGTGGCGCTCCCTTGACACCTGGCCTCCATTCCTCAGGTCCCTGAGAGACTTAGTTTGATGGCGTCATAATGAACAAACGGATTGAGGGATCGAAATGCAGACACAAATTTACATAGCAATTTCTTCTCACAAACGACAGGTCTATAAGAAAAGAAGGACCTGTCAAGCTGAATTACAATGTCGTTTTCAAAAACTGCACGCTGCAAATACTTCTAGAAGAAAAGAGATGCTCTGTGTAATCTTTTTATTGTTTGGCGAAGGTGGAGTGGGTAGAGGGTCTGAGCCTAAAGGTGTATGCAATGGCTGTCAATCATGTCTAGCACCACCTGAGCGGGGGAGCCACTTGGCTTTAGATGGGATGAATGGTCCAGTGTGAGTGCAGCGATGCAGATACAAAGCACCTTCCGATTAGGCAGCAGGAACCACGTCACTCTGAGTCAGCATACCCCCGCTCTGAACTGTGTGGTTATAATAGGCAGTGATAGCACTTTGAAAAACAATTCTGTATCAAGTGCTGAGTTAAATGCAATACAAGCCATTTTATGCAAAACAAATGTGCCTAAAATGGACTTTTAAATAAAGAAAAACAACAAAAAAGTCTGGAATACAGAAGCAATACAATAACAATTGTTGCATTTCATTTTCCATACCTGCGTGGTCTGATTACCAGGGGCTGCAGTGAAGAAAGCTTATGCTGAATTCTAGGCCCATTCGGTATAATAAAAAATGTTTTATACAGTCTGTGTCTGATATAGTTCAGTGGAGTGGAAGGTTATAAGGCACATCAGAGCTTTGAAATTCAAGGGAGGAAAGTGGAGGAAAAGGCAGAAAAGGAAGAGTAGGCTATGAGTTGGTAAGGAAGCAACAAGGTGAAGCAGGAAGAAAGGTACAGAAGGTTCACACTGCTTTACTTTCAGTCACTTTTCAGAATGTGGTGAAACACAAAGAACTACAGCTACAGCACCCTGCGTATAAAACTGTGTCAGAGAGGGAAGCTGTCAAACTGTATTTCACACAGACTCCTTTGACCAATTATCCCAAAGACCAGCTGTACAATGCACACAGACAAACTGTTCTCTTGTGAAAGAAATTGCTTGCTCCAATGTGCAAGCTATTGTATCAAGAGGGTGACAAGCTAGGCAGCAGCCATTGTGAATGTTCTCCGCATTCTGTAGATATGCAGAGCGGTGGGGCCATGCAGACTGCAACTTAATCTTCTATTTGTAGCCTTTCATTTATAGAGCAGTCTCAGCTCCTGACTGGAACAATTAAAGCCTCTTTTTTAGAGTATTTGGTGCTGAAACATCAGGCTACAGCTCGGTGCTCGTTAGCATACGGATTGGAAACAGTGCAGCAACAGCTACAGTGCGAACAAGCTTTGCTGAACCTTGTTAATTAAGACTTGTGCAAACCTTGAGTTTAGGAAGTGGGCAGGTTTTTGTTGTTGGCAAAGTGTTTTACGATTCCAGAGCATACCCCCATCCGTTTAGAACCACACAGTTTTCTACTGAATAAAAGAATCAATGAACGGTGTTAATTAGCTGGCAGTGCTGGGTTTGGAGAGGATCTGTCACCTTTCAACAGTGTCTTATTACCTGTCCTTTTGTTCCCAGTCTCTGTGCGAAGGTAAGACAAGCACCTGCTTTCTGCAGCTTCACATTCACAGTCGACAAGATAAGAGAGTATCAGTTTCCTTATCTAAAACTCAAATTAAGCAAATGAGAGCATGTCTAAGATTTATCTGTAACACTCTGAGCTGTAAAAGGTTGACATGCATTTTGTTGAATCAATAATAGATAAATAATTAGAGCTCTGCAAATACAACAGATAAATCTTGTCAGGGAGTCATTTGCTATCAATTACAGCAAACTGACGTATTTTCTATCCAGCGTTTGTCTGTTAAGAAACAAAATGATGAAAGCAAAGGTTTGATTTAGCAAAGCTTACCTCCAGAATGTGGAGGCGCGCCACAGAGCAGAACCACTCCTTGACCCTCGCGGACGTTGACGGCACTCCTCACTGATTGGGTTCTGAAGTTCTCAAGATCTGATGAGTCAGAAGAGATTGCAGTGACATTTGACGGGAACAGTGAAACGTTCAGCTGCACAGCCTGTACAGTTTACTCACATGGGTTTATCCTGACAAGGATAGTTTTGAAAATAGGGAACATACATTTTCCCAAACTCCCTTCACAAAACCAGAAGCGTGCTTTAGATGTTTTAATTTGAGTGCCGGGAGTTTAATGGGACAACACCGATTGCCTTGGGACTACAGTACTCCTGACAGCAGCTGATAGTTTCAAAGACATCGAAGGGCTGATGAAATAAATGGCCCTGCCTTGTTGACGTTTACCAAGCAACACCATGATTCAGTTGCAATAAAGAGATTAGACTGAAACAGGATAAAATTAGCGAGGAGGAAGGAAATGCCATGCAAGGATTGAACAAACAGCGGAAGGGTGCATGACAAATGACAGTTTGCAGAGCCAGCAGCAGTAAGTAACATCATTATTAAATGTGGTGTAATCTTGCACTTAAAAACATTAGCTTCCCTATCAATACTCTCAGCGCAATCTATTGCCTGCAAATGAATGAGCAGTTGCTGGAAGAAAAAAAAAAAAAAAAAAACCTAGCATGATAAACCACCCCTGGCTTCATGACGGATGGAGAGAAGCTGCCGCAGTCCGCTCTGCACTCTGTCAGCACCCTTTGGCTAACAGCCTAGAGTAAGCCTCCCAAACACAAACAGAAGAAAGTCAGTGTGACCGATAAGGGAAATTAGGAGAAGGAAGATTATGGAGAGAAGTGGGACAAAGTGCAGCTAAGATTAATGAGCAGCTCTGTGTTGACCACGGAGGAATCAAACAGAGCCAAGTCACCGCAGGACCACGAGAGGCCACAGGAGGTGACAGGCTTGAAATGCAGACAGAGGTAACATCCTCTGATTTCACCAGGCTGCTTTGATAAATACAGATTTTGCCTCTTAACAACATTTTGAATTACAAGGCACCACACCATCACAGACATCTACACCTCTAGATGCAGGAAAAGAGCACCTGCATCATGAAGGATCCCACTCACCCAGCACACTCACTTTTTGCCCTGCTCCCCTCAGGTAGGAGGTTGAGGAGCATTAAGTGTAGAACCACTAGCCTGAGGAACAGCTTCTACCCTGAGGCTGATCTGTTTCATGCTGCTGTGTTCATTCATACTCATCTGCTCACACAGACTCGTGTTCGTGCTGCTGTTTGGCGTATTGTTTTTGTACTACTAGTGCTTAGTGTATTTCTAGTTAACTTTTTTATTATTATTTCATATCTTACATCTTATTACTGTTTTTATTTTACATTTTATACTTTTGTTGGATGCGACTGGGACCCTGTATACACAATTTCTTTCCACCACATGTACCACATGTGATGCGTATGACAAATAAAAATCCTTGAAGTAAGAGGCAAACCCAACTTCTTTTCTTTTGTCATTATGACAGCTGATAGTCCTAACAGTGACAAAAAGCTAATTAGTCAGCAGACAAATAATAATGGCTCCTTCACCCAGATTGTGCAACATTGCACAAAGAAGGGTAAAGATGTTGCTGGGCTCAGTGCTTGAGGGACACACCATTCTCCTCTGTAGCATCTGAACAGTAGAATACCGGTAATGGCTTTCACCAGACTCAACTGACCACACACTGCAGCTCCGAGAGCTAGAGGCCAAACTCACTACACAGCCGCAGAGGTTCCTTTGTAAACAGAATCCATCTCTGCCATATAAGAATGGCTAGTCAAGAGATTACAGATGGAGACTATTACTGTACAGCTCCACCATGATTGGTCTGGGCAAGGGTGCTGCTGTAGAGACACTCCCTGTCAGACTGTATCATGTCCAACAGAATTCTTGAGGAAAACTGCTCCAGAGGCACCATGCCAAAGCTCAACCAGGGCATTTCAGACATTTAAAAGTGCAGTATATTTACAGCTTAGTTAGGGCAACACAACAGGCACTTCCATCATTTTTAGTGTCCCTAACGTGAGAAATATTGCAGCAACAAAATAGGACACGGCTGGAAAGATAACAGCCAGGCAGGTTGTAAAGAATCCAACATTATAGTCAGAATGTTGAGGTTATTGAGCAGGTGGGTCATCTTCTGACACATTTTCAAATGTAGCACTTGAGTTCAGAGTTAGCATCGTATTTGAATTAGCATATGCACGTCTTTCTTGGTCTCTAACTGTAAATCTGATTGATCTTGGATTAGACCAGTGACACTGATCACAAATATTGTGTGAATGTTTATGAAGCATTTACACTATGTGATCCATTTTTCTTCTGTATCTAAAAAAGCTAAGTCTGGTCCTCTGGACATTCAAAAAACAAAACAAAGCGAAAAAACTGTAGAAACGTTTCGTCTTTCGTCCGAAATCTTCACATCTTCACCACCTCACTTGCACTGGAGTCAGTTCCCACCTGCCTGAAGACCGCGACCATCATCCCAGTCCCAAAGAGCTCCACAGTGACTGGTCTGAATGACTATAGACCAGTGGCCCTCACCCCGATAGTCGCTAAATGTTTTGAGAAACTGGTCATGTCCCACATCAAGGCAACCGTCAACATCAACGAGGACCCTCATCAATACGCATACCGTGAGAACCGATCAACAGAGGACGCCATTTCTTCCGTGGTCCACACTGCTCTCACCCACCTGGATCAGAAGGACTCATACGTGCGTCTGCTCTTTGTGGACTTCACATCTGCCTTCAACACCATGATCCCCCAAACTCTGATAGACAAACTATCTACACTTGGACTAAGCCCCTCCATTTGTAACTGGGTACTAGACTTCTTAACAGACAGACCACAGTCCGTGAAGATCCACAACTTCTCCTCCTCCACCATAACCCTCAGCACTGGCTCTCCTCAAGGATGTGTGCTGAGCCCCCTTCTGTTCACTCTGCTCACATATGATTGTACAGCCACACTTCCAGGCTGTCATATTGTTAAGTTTGCAGATGATACAGCGGTGGTGGGATGCATCACAAACAATGATGAGTCCAGCTACAGACAGGAGGTGGAACATCTGGAGAGCTGGTGCAAAGAGAATAATCTTCACATGAATGTGAAGAAGACAAAGGAGATGATTGTGGACTTCAGAAGGAACAAACACACCCACGCCCCACTGAAAATAGGTGGGTCTGCAGTGGAAGTGGTCTCCAGCTACAAATACTTGGGTGTACACATGAATGATAACCTCAGCTGGAGCAACAACACCACCAGCCTGATCAAGAAAGGTCATCAGAGACTCTACTTCCTCAGACGGCTGAGACGTGCTGGTCTGAGCAGCCCAGTTCTCACCTCCTTCTACAGGTGTGCAGTGGAGAGCGTCCTGTGCTCCAGCATCAACGTGTGGCATGGAGGCTGCACAGTTGAAGAGAGGAAAGCTCTACAGAGAGTGGTGAAGGCTGCACAGAAGTCTGTTGGAGTCAGTCTCCCCACCATCACAGACATTTACACCTCTAGATGCAGGAAAAGAGCCACCTGCATCATGAAAGACCTCACTCATCCAGCACACTCACTCTTTGCCCCACTCCCCTCAGGACGGAGGTTGAGGAGCATCAAGTGTAGAACCACTAGACTGAGGAACAGCTTCTACCCTGAGGCTGTTAGACTCATGAATAAATAAAAATAAAATAAAAAATAAACACTGCAAAATATCACATTGTGCTGATGCTGATCTGTTTTCTTGTTGCTGTGTTCATCTGTGTTCATCTGTGACCATCTGCTCATACAAACTCATGTTCGTGCTGCTGTTTATTCCCACTATATTAGGCTTAGTGTATTACTAGTTGATGTTTTTCTTAGTTAATTCTAGATGTTATTACTGTTTTTCTCTTGCATTTGTTGTTGGATGTAACTGGGACCCCGTGTACATAATCTCGTTTTCATCACATGTACCACATGCGGTGCAAATGACAATAAAGACTCTCTGACTCTGACTCTGACTCTGAAAGACTTCCTCAGTCTGAGATGCTGTATTCAGCTCAGTCTTATAAATAGCACCTTCTCACAATGGATCAACCAGTTTGCAGCCGAAACCAGCTGCTCACATGATCAAGGAGGACCATCAGCCTGACGATGGATCGTTAGCACCTTGATGGTTGTTTGCTATTCAGAGGGCTGAGTGATACTAGCAATAACAGCATTGTAGGACGGGGACAGTTGAACCCAGTTGCGCGGAGCTGCAACATACGTCACGGCCAAACGTTAACGATTGGGTAACCTCAGCAGAGGCCACGCCTCCAGCAAGAATCGGTTCTCTATAGGAGAAGTCCCAGACCCTAGTACAAAGCGAAGTGAAGGACAAGGGTCTGGTTTTAACCAGGCTAGTGTGGAATGGGTGGTGGCCGAGGATCCTGGCGGTCTGATCTTCGGCTACAGAAGCCGGGAGGAGACCCAGAGGAAGACCCAGGACACGCTGGAGGGACTATGTTTCTCGGCTGGCCTGGGAACGCCTTGGGATTCCCCCAGAGGAGCTGGCCCAAGTGGCTGGGGAGAGGGAAGTCTGGGCATCACTACTACCCCCACAACCTGACCCCGGATAAGCGGAAGAGAATGGATGAATGGATGGATTTTCCCAGTTTTCATCTCTTTAACTTGGTCTCCATTTATGCGATACAAAATCACACCAAAAAAAAAAAAACACACCAAAACAAATTAGTTACTGAGCTATGTACATGAAACATGTAGAGAGCATACGTGAAATGTAGCTAATTATGCAAAACAGGCAAATTTAGACAACTTTAAAAAAAAATGGTATAAGTTAGCTAACAAGATCAAGTCTGCACATACGATACGAAGTGCGCAATGATAATGATGCTAAACTAACAGTCACTAAAAAGGAGATGCAGTTTATTCATGCAATTCAACTGTTTTCTGATTTATATTTTGGAGCATTTGAATATGGCGTAAGTTGGAAAGATAAAATTGTGCAATAAAGTCCAACTTTAAAGGTTCATGTTTTAAAGTATTCAAGCACTTACTGCACAGCCTGTGTTCTACTGTCCACCAGATCATGACATCTGTGTGATACAGTTTGTATCAGACATGATGACTCACATCCCTTATTTCTTGTAGTCTGGATCAGTCTTCAAAGATCTGCCAGGTTCCTTCCTGGTCAAGCATGTGCCTGATTGTTTGTGATCATGCAGGATGTGGGAGTTGGTAAAAACACATGATAAAAACTGTCATTCAAAAAATAGTGACAACAAGCAATTTGGTGTCTTTGAGGGATTTCAGCAGTGATTTTTCTAGTTTTCATAAGAAATAAGTGTTTCTTGTGCTGGAATTGAACAAGGCATGAAAGCAAACCTTAATGTTTTGGTGCAAAATATGCAAGCGGGTAAGGGTTACACTGTATAAGAAAAGAAGCAGATTTTTTTTCTCTCTCTTCTGATGCAGCACATAGTGACAGTTCCTGAAGTGGCCTTTGACCATCCAAATACTGTATTGAGGAATTCATTCAACCTTTATTTAGGCAGGTTAATCCCATTGAGCCTCGAGGACTCATTCACAAGAGAGACCTGGCAAAGACTAGAAAAAAGACTAGAAATCATAGTTTCATCATAGGGGTTTCCTGTTTTATTTTATTTATTTATTTATTTATTGGTGGCCATCTTGGATTTTGATGTGGCAACTCAATTTTGATAGGGATCATTTTCACCTAGAGGCAGCCACACATCAAAATGGAAGTCAGCTCCCATCTTTTTGAAGTTATTCAGCTTGCAGCATGTACAGACAAACAAACTGGGGGGTATTTTCAATATCCCCTCCACTTTGTGACAGGGTCAACAATTCAACAGGCAATAAATACAAGTTTTTCCCAAGCAGAAAAGTGAATCAAGAAGAAAATGGTGCAAAAAATTGCTGTTTACAGTCTACATTTGCAAAAATCTTCTCCAGACATGACAAAAACATGGAGTTGAATTAACTTCTCCTTAAATAGATGCTTGACAAGCTAAAGCATTAGCCCCGCCTCTACAGTGGAAGTGTAAAACAGTACACCTATGAGTCAAACTTTGAGGGGTAGCTGACACAAAAGAAGTGTCAATAGATCTATCTCTTAGGTCCCAAAGGCTTTAAAGATGTATACGCTAAAACCATGTCAAAACCTTAACAGACTATCCTTTAAAAAGGCTGCAACTTTCAATATTTGAGCTAGATTTTATCAAAAATCTCTCACTTCATAAATCTCTAAATGATTTTCAGAATCTGTTGGAATCCTGGCAAAAACCAATGCTGATTTGTTCCTGTTTTTGATTTTTTACATCTACCTTATAATGTTTGCTAGTTTTTGCTACTTTTTCTTTGTCTATTGTTTAACGTACTTGTACCATTGCTGTTCATCATTCTTTAGTTTGTAGCAGGTCACTTTCGTAAATGAGCCCTCGAAGTTCAATAAGATTTACCAGACTAAATAAAGGTTGAATGAATGAATAAATAAAACTATGAAAGTGGATGAATGTAATATAATGAGGCTTTATCTGCCAGATGGAACATTATGGTTATAACTTAAGTTCAGAGTCTGATGAATACCATAATTATTATGTTACTGTTCCAGTGTGGTGTATTAGCATAAGCTGTCGCACTGCTTATGGTAAATATACAAAGGATATGTACATTACCATGTAAATATCCTCCTCCTCCACCATAACCCTCAGCACTGGCTCTCCTCAAGGATGTGTGCTGAGCCCCCTTCTGTTCACTCTGCTCACATATGATTGTACAGCCACACTTCCAGGCTGTCATATTGTTAAGTTTGCAGATGATACAGCGGTGGTGGGATGCATCACAAACAATGATGAGTCCAGCTACAGACAGGAGGTGGAACATCTGGAGAGCTGGTGCAAAGAGAATAATCTTCACATGAATGTGAAGAAGACAAAGGAGATGATTGTGGACTTCAGAAGGAACAAACACACCCACGCCCCACTGAAAATAGGTGGGTCTGCAGTGGAAGTGGTCTCCAGCTACAAATACTTGGGTGTACACATGAATGATAACCTCAGCTGGAGCAACAACACCACCAGCCTGATCAAGAAAGGTCATCAGAGACTCTACTTCCTCAGACGGCTGAGACGTGCTGGTCTGAGCAGCCCAGTTCTCACCTCGTTCTACAGGTGTGCAGTGGAGAGCGTCCTGTGCTCCAGCATCAACGTGTGGCATGGAGGCTGCACAGTTGAAGAGAGGAAAGCTCTACAGAGAGTGGTGAAGGCTGCACAGAAGTCTGTTGGAGTCAGTCTCCCCACCATCACAGACATTTACACCTCCAGATGCAGGAAAAGAGCCACCTGCATCATGAAAGACCTCACTCACCCAGCACACTCACTCTTTGCCCCACTCCCCTCAGGACGGAGGTTGAGGAGCATCAAATGTAGAACCACTAGACTGAGGAACAGCTTCTACCCTGAGGCTGTTAGACTCATGAATAAATAAAAATAAAATAAAAAATAAACACTGCAAAATATCACATTGTGCTGATGCTGATCTGTTTTCTTGTTGCTGTGTTCATCTGTGTTCATCTGTGACCATCTGCTCATACAAACTCATGTTCGTGCTGCTGTTTATTCCCACTATATTAGGCTTAGTGTATTACTAGTTGATGTTTTTCTTAGTTAATTCTAGATGTTATTACTGTTTTTCTCTTGCATTTGTTGTTGGATGTAACTGGGACCCCGTGTACATAATCTCGTTTTCATCACATGTACTACATGCGGTGCAAATGACAATAAAGACTCTCTGACTCTGACTCTGACTCTGAAATATGCATTTGCCAAGATATGAGCTGAGTGTAATAGAAGGAGTGTGACAGTTTACCTTTGCATTTCTTTTTGGTGGTTTTATTAAAGAAATTTACCACCAGTTCAAACTCCTCTGGTTTACTCCCTGCTGCAGATTAGATGTCTAGTTTTGCATTTGTTATCAATAATTTTAAAGTAGGCTATACCTTTGTTGAAAAAAAAAAGTATTTTCACAAATACAAGTGCATAATGGCAGTTTCGCAAATACAGACAAACTAAATGCAAAGCGCCATAAGCCTATCAGTTTTATTTTGACGTTCAATGGATTCATTACAGGTATTCTGGTTTCCTCCCACAAAGCAAAAACATGAATGTTGGATTAATTGGTAACTAAAGTTACCAATTAGATAGTATTATCTAATTGTATGATTGCTCAACTTTTATTATGTGACTTTTAATCATTTTAATCATTTTTATTACCTGACTGTATGATTGTTTTGTTGTGTGTACAGCACTTTGGTCCTGTGGGTGTTTAAAGTGCTCTATAAATAAAGCTGGTATGGTATGGTATAAATTATGCCCCTTTCCACTTGACGGTTCGGGTCGGTTATTGCGCAATATATGCGTGCCAGAAGCGAGCTGGACGCATTTTCCACCTCACATATGAGCCGCGCCGCACCGCGATTCCGGACTGATTTCAGAGCAGGATTCAGGCGAGCTGTAAGCGCGCCGTCCTTCACGTCATAAACAGGGGCGGAGCCAGAATTTTATGAGGGGCGGTTTCTTTAAAAGAAATGTGGACCTTGAAAGATAAACACGCCTCAGTAGCTCATTGGAAACGCGTTGGGTTGGTTGCTGCTCCAAACCTTATCTAGACCAAGTGGGTTTGATTCCCGTATAACTTTTTTTTTTAGATTATTTATTCATTCCAGATAAAAAAAAACACAAGAAAACTATTTACAAAACAACAAGAAATAAAACAATACATGACATGAAAGGAAGCAGAAGAAGAAAATAATCTTATTATATCTGCCCCTTCTCAAACAAATGTTTTTTTCAAACACTCGATTCAGACAACTTATCTTACGTTTGTCTTTTATTGGGGAAAGGTGCATTGTGGGTCTTTTCAGAACAACAACAACAGATCCTCCATCTGAGCTTGTCCTCGCCCGCACCAAACCGAAGCGTAGCTGATCGTATTGTTGGAGCTCGAACATAATAGATATCATGGCAAAAGAAAATATAGGGAACACTACCTCCACCACGTGTGAGAGAGTAGGATCCTACACCCCGCCCACCGAAGGGCTACAGAAGTGAATGGAGACAGAGCTACATGGGAGCCGATCCGAATTGAACCAGACCGGACCAGGCTGATCCGCTCTGCGCCGAGCGAGTGGAAAAGGGGCATTACTTTACCCCATGACCTGACTTCGGAACAAGTGGAAGATAATGGATGGATGGATAAATTACTTAAATTTAGTATTTAGTCATTTGCTTTTTTTTAAATTCTACATGAAAAATGTACTTTTTTTGGGGGTCTCTTTTGTCTCTATGTGTCCCTGTGATGGACTGGAGACTTGTCCAGAGTGTCCCCCACACTGTGACTGCTGGAGATGGGTACCAACTCCCCGTGAATTGGAAAGGAGAAGTAGGAAAATATAATGAATGAATGGGTGATTAGAAAAAAAAAAAAACATGCAGTGCTATTTCTTTGTCCCTTGCAATTCTAGGACAGTTCTGTGCCTTGGAATGTGTATAATGAATGTCAATGAGCCATCAAAATGACATTGTTTTAATGTCAGATACTTTTAGCTGTAAGATGTATTCTATATGAAAAATGACTTGTTTGTCCAGCACATTTTATCTGGACTGAGAAATGGAAAATTAATAGGTAACATCAACAAACACAAACTCAGAGTTGAGAGCAGGAGGAACCATAGCTTCCAAAACCTAGAGAAACATGGTTCAAACCATCGTTCTGCCTCTGGCTGCTTCGACTTGTATCCAAAGTTAACTCATAAGTAAAAAAATATAATAATAATCAAGCACAATAGCGCCATGAACATGTCTCCAGTTCACAAGTGCTCTTCTTTAGTCCCTGACTACCAAACTCTGGATATTTTTTTCTATATTTACATTTTTTTTCTCTGTCCACAGATTTCCACAAAAACTCTGAAATGCACATGCCACACCAGACAGACAGATGGCAAAAATATCCCAAAAAATCATCTGACAAATTCCAGTGAGGAACATTCTTTGTTTGGCTAAAGGTTTTTCCAAAATGATTGCAGCACATTTTTCTCTTTATTATTTACTAGTTATTACACATTTCAGTGCATAATAAAAGTTATATGACAAAGGTACTGAGATAAAGGAAAACTTGAAGCGGGAGTACAGCTTACAGCTTAAAATACGCTCATCAACAAACTAAGATTTTTTTTGTAAGTAATTTTGTTGTTTTGTAAGAACAAAATCTACAAACAAATTTTTTTGTTTTTAGATTGTACTTCTGCTTTTAATTCAATGAAAACTCATATTCTTTTAAAGAGGCTCATTGATCTTAATGTTAACTCAGGCCTGGTTCTCTGGATCAGGGATTTCCTATCACGTCGTCCACAGAGGGTCTGTGGTGGTAACACTTCTGCTCACGGTGAGCACTGGTTGCCCTCAAGGTTGTTCTCTCTTCTGTGTTAGTCTCTCTTTTTACAAATGAATTTGTGATTAATGACCAGAGCTGCATTTTAATCAAATATACCAATGACATGGCTCTGGCTGGACTACTTACGGAAAATAATCCCGCAGGTGAAGCTTATTATTTATCTTACATAAAGACCCTGGAGACATGGTGCCATCAAAAGTAAGCTAGTTATTAATGTAGCCAATTAATTACCGGGTATATGCCCTAAACAAAACCTTAAAGTGAAACCAGTTTCACTTGATGACCATCTTGTTGAAACTGTGGTAAATTTTAAATACCCAGGGTCATTCCTGGACAGTCAGCTCACCTTTGCTGAAAACACTGAGTGTATTTAAGAAATGCTCACAGAGACTGTATCTTTTAAGAAGACTTAATGGTCAAGTGGTTGATCAGCAAAATCTTGAGCTTGTGTTGAGAGTGTTTTAACTTTTCACCTAGCTGCCTGGTATGGTCATCTGAGCTGTAGACTAAAAAACAAACTTTTAAGAATTGTTTCAATGGCAGGTAAAATAGTGGGGAAACCACAAAAAGCTCTATCTCAGTTGTTTGTAGAAAGATAAAGGAAGACGGCAATGAATACTTTAGCAGATAGCACACATCCTCGTTTTCGTCAGTTTGAACCTCAAAGCAAATTGTTGATATTTTGATTGTATGCATGTGTTTTATTTTATGGTTGGAGAGTCAAAGGAAAAATTCAACCTTGGTGGACAATAAAGCATTTTATTTTATCTTAACTTATCTTATCTTATTTCATACAGTAATTCAGCAATCTATGACAATGGCCTGGACAAAGACCCTGCACAACGTTTGATCTTGATTTGTGGCCTTGATGTTAGAGCTGGGGTGATGCAAAGATTACGTGAGATGCTGTCTAGTGGTGGTAGAAATGTGTATCAAGTTTTGCAAAATAATCTTGAGTGAATCAGAAGTCATGGTTTGGTGTACCTGTCAAAAACACAAACATGTTCTGTAGAAAATACAATAAAAATGCAGTAAAGAAGGTTTGCCCAACTGTTTATATGCTTAGAGCTGAAGAATTTCTGGACCCAGGAAGGATGAAAGCAAACATTTTTACCACAGTTCACATGACCTAAAACACAAATTAATAATAATAATAATAAACTTTATTTGTATAGCACCTTCCTACAATGCCTTTCATTGACCAAGGTGCTTAACAGGATAAAAAGATGAATAAACTGGAACAATAAATCAATGAAAATAGAATAAGAAACAACAGCAATAAAAGAAGGCAATGTTTAAGCTACAAAAATGAGCTATAGGGGGCCATGCTTATTGTGGTCTCAGCTGAATATTGAGGGCTAACCAAATGCAGAGAACGAGGAACAACATTTCTATCTCAGAGCAGTCGTCTCATTACACAGAGAAAAAAAGAGTATCAGCCCTGCTGATCTTTTAGGCCTCACTTACTGTGCATTTAGGCACGACAATAAATGTCAAGCAGCTCTGCTCCACACCCGATCCCCACAAGTGAGATTCATTACTGAGCTACAGGGATAATGGCAGTCCATCTCATGAGAGGAAGTGAAAGGCTCCCTATCCTTGGGACAGGATCAATAGTCAGCAGGCTTGATCAAGAAAAGAGCGGTGCCTCTACAGAGCTCGTCGGTAAGGTAGGACCCCACTCCACAGCATCACATCCCACCCAGCACTCCTTGTTGTCTTTTAAGAAGCTGGCTGGCAGAGCAGCAGTCAGCCTGTCATTGTCTGATCTGTTCACAATCAGCCACATGCATTATACATGAAGATGTATCTGGTGATTACTGTACAAAGATAAAAACATTTTCACGCAGTATTTGAGTCTGTCTGCTTTAACGCTTGGATAACAAGACCTGGAGTAGAACTTGGCGAAATATGAGTGTTCTGACGAAGCATAGAGGCTGTCAGAGTTTGAACCGCTAATGAGAATCAATGGGGTTCAGAGGCAGTCGGAGGCTACTCTTGTGTTTGCTGCAACTGACATTTCACTCAATTACCATGTCCCCTTGTGAAAATCTATTCCCAGGCAATCTAAATTAGAAATCGGGGGAGTAAAAAAAAAGCAAGTTGTGGGCCGCAAGCTTATTACACACAACAAGCTGACATAAAGCAGATACAAAAAGATGCCAAAATGTCATAACTGTGTCTGAGCCATGACGAGAAGAAATTAGCAAAGGCAGCATTACTTACATGCAAATTGAATGCTGGCTCTGCGGCTCAGGATAGTACCCCACGTATTGAAAGCTGTGCACTGGTACATCCCAGAGTCTTGGTCCTTGTCCAGGTTCCTAATGATCAGGCTGCCCCCAGACATGTGACGCCGGTAGTCGCTCCCCAGATCAATGGGTGTTCCGTTTAGCGACCATCTGGAAAAATGCAAACACAATCAGTACCTGAGCCCCCTGGAGATAAACACTTGCAGTGTTTTATCAGAGATCAATTTGGTTCATTTGGTCTGCCCTCATCATGCTGAGAGGAGAGAAGGTGAGTAATATAAGTAGGGCTACATATCACCAAATGAGACATGAAAGAACGCAGCACCAAGGTAGAATGAAAAAGGTTATTGTAAACAGTTTGTTATGAATTTAGACAAAGTACAAAAAACTGGGTCTGTATTGCACAGCCTACTGAGTTTGTCTTACCTATGCAATGACAAAAAATGTATAGATTATTTGGTGCTAATACGAAAGGTTTGGACTTAAATTCATCATAACTAGGTGGAATGGTTAACTGGAAATAGTAAAAGTTCACAACAACGTGAAAACTGGTGATGGATTTAAAATACAAGACTTATTGTTGACTTGTTGAATTTTCTGTATGTTTTGTGTTCCGTTCGTTCTGGCCATCACTTCTTTATAAGGTACCTTAAAATCTGTTGGCATGAAGTTTGTACAAATATTAAAAGTATTCAAATGGTGGATTTATAGTGGTTAAGACAAATGTAACGTTGCGTCATAGATGGCGTTTACTTAGACTTTCATAAAAATTACCGTATTTTTTGGTGTATTAGTTGCAGTTTTTCCTAATTTGCATGCCCTGTGACTTGTATGGCAAAGCAATGTATTTAAGGATTTTCCCATATTTTTAGATCAATTTTTGGATGAGATATGACCGTTTCCATTCATTCTGAATGAAAAAAATGGAGCAGTACCAATTTTTGCCACTAAGAGCACTAGAGGGCTCTTTAGGCTTTTGACAACTACCGGTGTACCTGTAGGCTATAAGCTGCTGCCCATGGACACAGAAATGATGAACATGTGGCTCACAAATCGCTACACGAAGCGGTCAGAAGGATTTTTTAGAGGAAAAAAAGCCCTGCTGGTGATGGACAACATGTGTGCGCACATCACGCCGCAATTTAAAGATACAATTAAAGTGTGCAACTCCATTCCTGCCATCATCCCAGGAGGCTTGACAGAAGAGCTGCAGCCTCTGGACATTTCGGTCAACTGGAACTTCAAAGCAGCTCTGCGCCGCCTTTGGGAACAGTGGATGGTAGACGGAGAGCACAGCTTCACGGCTACAGGACAGATGCGTCACGCGATGTTCCAGCAAGTCCTCGGATGGACCAATAAAGCGTGGTCCTCAGTCACTAAAGAACCCATCCAGTCGGGGTTCAGAAAGGCCGAGATGTTTGCTGGAGCTGCAGCTGGAGCTGACGCGGAGGAGGACTTCAACAGCACTGGGGAGGAAGAGGAGGCAGCGCTGCATCACTTACCTCAGGAGTTGGCAGAACTCTTTGCCAGCGACACAGAGGATGGGTTTGAATTTAAAAAAAAAAATATATATATATATATATACATGTGTTTCTGTCATCATTATGGGCGGGTAGGCGTGTAGTAATGTTAAAGCCACTTTATTTTGTCAGCGTCATGATGCCATGTTTTGACCACCAAAGTGCATTTATTAAACAAAAGTTCAACTGAGACGCACCTTTACTATAATTTTGACCAAACAAATAAATGTTTTTACGTGTTTATTTTGTTAAAGTTCTAAGAAATGCAGACAGCTGCGCGTGTCCGCATTGCAGCACCTCTCAGCAGGTGACACTGGGTGAAGCAAAACTACTTTTTGAAATTCAGCTGATTTGACCATTACATGCATTTATTAAGCAAAAGTTCAACTGAGACACACCTTTGCTATAATGTCGAGCAAACACATTTTATTTAGGTGGAAATCTTGTTAAATTTTAAAGAAATGCAGCGGCTCCTTTGGCTGCGCATGCACACATTACAGCACCGAGGCAGCAAAACTATTTTTGAAATGCAACTAATTTGACCATTAAAGTGCATTTATTTAGGAAAAGTTCAACTGAGATGCACTTTTGCTATAATTTTGAGCAAACAAATAATTGTTTTTAAGTGTTAATCTTGTTAAAGTCCTTCCGTGCATGCTCCTGTGGCCGCCTTTTGGCAGCCAATCCATTTTTGGCAAAACACCGTCCCACATTTCCGGGTTGTCAGCGGTGACATGTAACATACGCAACGCATCAGCAGTAATGCATAATAGATGCGACTTATACGGCGGTGCAACGTTTACGGTGGAAAATACAGTAAATGATTGTGTTGCGGTAAAACAAAGACCAAAGAGGAATGCGCAGACACAGAAGACCATCATCAGGCCAGGGCCCTGCAGTTTACATTCATCTGCAGGCCAGAGGTCACTCTTTCAGGGATGCTGTGTGCCTCGATAGAGAATAACGTAAGTGTGAGAGAGGAGTGAAGGAAGTTATCTTTGTGAAGAGAAACTGTCCATCATTATACAGTACAGAGGTGGAAACCTATGTGCCCAACTGTCCCCCTCTTACAATGTTGTTATTGCTAGTATCAGGGCCAGTTTACACGGCGCGTATTTTGAGTGTAACCGCTACTTTCTCTTTGCAACTTTGCTTATCGCCTACACGACACCGCTGGCCCCCCTCTATGACACCGATAGTTTTCTGAGCCTGCTCCCAAAGTGGAACTTTTTCGCTGCACCCCCGCTGATAATATAAACATCTCCTGCTGATCTTTTGTGTCAACCACATGCGCGCAGCCCGCACGCGCGGGGCAGGCTGACATTTCACGTGTCACGTTGCAAAATATAACAGTTTAACAATAATAAACAGTATTTATGTTGGCGTGGGAGATGTTTAAATTTATCTGAACTGTACAGTATCTATCTGGACTCGTTACATTTTTTAAACAGTGCGTAACGTGCTGTGAAAATGAAGACACCAGGTTTATTTATTTATTTATTTATTCAGCAGCACAAATTTTACAACGCAAACACTGAGAATTAAACTGAACACTATTAAAAACACGTGAACCGAACTGTAACTACGTTAATGAACTGGACTCTTGCTGTGTGTTCATCTGGACCCATCAGAACCGCCGAACCGTCTGCCTGTTTGGAACGACAGCTTCTCCACCTGGCAGAAATAAATAAATAAAAACTCCGTTGTTGTGTGATCAAAGTAAACACAAGCAAACATTATATTAAGAACGTTGATTTACCTGCTGTAAGTCAGCTGTTTATCACGGAGTAAAGTCAGACTTCATCCTCATCGACTCGGTTCTGGTCCACAGTCAGCAACTGGTGCAGCTTGTTAGATGAAGAGGTCCCGGCCGCTTGGTGTCAAATAGTGTCGACTCTTATCCAAAATCCAGCTTTAACTTGTTGTTGTTAGCTCAGCTTTTAGCACAAAAGAAACTAGCAGACTGCCAGCAGAGTGACGCAGCACACATGCGCAGTGGGTGAAGGTTCAGCAGGACGCATGCGCAGTGGGTGTAAGCGGGGGGGCATGAGGGAGGGGGGAGATTCGAGCAGATCCATGTCAGATCCGTGTCAACGCAAAACTTTTAAACTAATTAACATGCCCAAAAGTTACGTTTCCCCCACACAGTATCCGTGTAAACAGGGCCTCAGTCAGCCCTCTAGCAAGCGAGCACTAACGATCGGTCGTTAGGCTGATGGTCCTCCTTTTACATGTGGGCAGCTATGTAGTTCTGGGTGTCAGCAGCAAACTGGTTGATCCACTAGGAGAAGGTGCAATTTACCAGACTGAATTTGTTGCAGCTCCTCAGACTGACTGTCTTTTGGATAAAAGACTAAACATTTTAACAAGAAGAATCCGTCCGGAGGACCAGACTCAACTTTGTTAGACCATAGAGGAAGTTAATTTAGTGATGGACGACACACAGAGGCAGCAGCCAAAATAACAATGTCTGTGTTGGAATGCAGGTTCATGTTGCAACATGGTCTCATACATAAACTGGTTAAACTTTACAATATATAGTTTCCGTAACTTCTATAAATTTTGGAGGTTTGGACTGTTTGATTAACCTCAGTCTGAGAAGCAGTTAGATGGTGTGCTTGTCAGAAATCCTAATAGACTCTCCACAGAGAGCTCACACTGCTGCATACTGATGGTGAGACACTGTTTCATATTACCATGATTTAAAAAAAAATACTTTGAAGTCTAATGTGAGTCCTTTATACCTTACTTGACCAAATGGCAAGCAAAACACACTCTAAATGGTTAATAAAAGCATACAGAAGTACATTTTAATAATAGCATTCCTTGAGGGAATACATATATGGTATTTCTCTGTACTTCAACGTTTTAAACAAAGATTTCGTACAGTCTGATAGTGTTTCAAATGTGTTTTGAGATGATTCCGTAAAGACCGCACCAAATTATGCCTCAGTGCTCGTAAAACTGGTTGAGTTGTAGCTAGTTTTGTAATTGCTAAGGTCAAATACTATGGCAGCTGTCTTAAATCAGGTTGACTCTAAACAATAATTGAACATTTTAAATTAACATCTCTAAAAGTTTGACTAATCTGTCCACTAGTCCATGAGATGTTTTGCTAACAGACGACAGACACACATCATGTCATTGCCCATCTTCCATGACAGTATATAACTGCCCCACAGTTAAAACATAAATCACATTTACAGACCATGTGTATTTCTTCCCCGTAGCAGTCACCTTAAGGTCACTTGTTTGTGAACTTAAAAACTTAAAAATTGATGTTGCTGGTTGTCTTTTATGTTCTTCCGACCCAAATGGGTCCAAAACAATGCAACAATGCATATTTCATAGTAACGGGGTAATCAGGCATTGACACATGCAGGATTTGGCTTAGAATAAAAACAGGCTATGGATGGAGTTCTTGCAGACTTTTGGGTTTGATTTTCCATTTAATGAACGCACATACTTAAAAAAAAATCATAACAGTGCCTGTAATATTTTTGTGAATGTACAACCTGAGGTAGATTTGAATCTGAAAATGGTTTAAAATGTCTAAATATTTTGTGATATTAACATTACAAAGCGGAGCGATTGAGGAGCTTTGGCAGATTTATTCACTCTTTGAGCACTTTCTAATTAGTTTTGTGTTTGTGCTTTTGTATTTCTGATGTATTGCTCACTGACACCTTCATATTGCATTGTCTCCAGACCATTTCCCTAAGAAAGGTCACAAGATGCTCCGTCATGCACGCTGAATTCATGAAGTGACAGCTATTAATCACATCTCGAGTCGGAGACAAAGCGCTGAATAATGTTCACACCCGACAATAAAAACACTTCATATGTAATTCACTGGGATCTGGGATCTGTCAGTCTGATGGTGACATATTTCAAGGAGATGCCAAATCCTATATGATACCTGCAGCACGCAGGCGAACAGGACTTCATCTCAGAGGTTTAACACAGATATAAAACGCTCGGTCTCATGCTTCTTATAGAAAGTGAAAAATAAAGCATTACTGCTTTGCCAGGTATAAGTCTCCCTCGGCAAAGGGAAAATGAAAATTCCAATGATGAGGAGGGGAAAAAAATCAATATCATTTTTAGCCTCCCAGGCAAACTATCAGGCAGTTAGAATGATGCATCATGCAGTCTTAGAGCCAGTCGTGGCTCGACCAGCTTCCTGCCTGACAGACTACAAAAGACAAAGCTGTCTTTCATCTTGTAGCCTGCATTATTCATCTAAGAGTCTCTGCCAGTCACTTAATCTGACTGATTTTGTCACCATTTTAACATTGTTACTCTCAAACAACCCGTGCTTCACATAAAACTCTTAGCTTTTCAAGAATATGCATGAAAAATACCGACATTAAACACTCATCTGTTCATCTGAGGCATCCCTTGGTTTGAAACCCCCACTGTTTCTCTCCCCTTCTGCTGAATGCCAAAGAAGGAATTATTATATGTGTAAAACAGGAGGAGGTTTGTAAAAAAAAAAAAAGAATGGATAGTTAAACTTGAAGCAGCCCAGCGTGATTGAATTTAATGGGAATTGAAGGTGGGCAGCCGGGACAGATCACACGACCCCAGTGAGGCAAGCTGGCACAATAAGTAAGCCTCCCCACCCTCTCTTCTCACCCACGGACATGCTCTGATATTAAAAAACACATCTGCCTTTCCTATTCAATCTCAGTTCAATTCAATTTCTCTCCATAGTGTTGAATCACAGCAAAAACCTTCCCAGGGTCGGATGGAAGCAAACAAGTTTACAGTTTCTCTAAAGGTATTCATCTCCTTGAATGTGTTCTGCTATTACTGCTGTCATAAATCAGTGACGCTCCTAAATCAACAATATAAATTGTACAAATGAGAAAAATAAAAAATAGTTCTCAATGTCAAAATGAAAAACTAATTTCTACAAAGTAAAATCAATTTGTACATCTAAAATAGGTGATTACAAAAACATCAGACACCAGTTTTATGCTCAGTCTCTCCCAAATCACCTGCTGAAGCTTGTAACTCCTTCAGAGTGCTCACAGGTGTCCTTTGTGGCCTCGCTCACTATTCTTATTCTTAC
>JBBPBX010002372.1:34632-45833 GCA_038048925.1 Garcialebias charrua | reverse complement strand
ATATATATATATATATATAATAAAAATAATAAAAATATCCATAAATTAGCCATAGCATTGTAAAACCCACAGTGTTCAAAGCGTGTGAAAAAGGTAGCAGCATTTAGTCCAGAAATTATGGTATCTATAATGTTCCCAGTCTCTTGCACAGTGACTGCTGCAGATGCACCCCTGCTCTCCTGCAACCCATAAAGGAGAAGTAGAAAATAAAATGGATGTATGTAGCTAAGAACCTTTCATGATGTTTATTCCAAGCACAACTTATTGTACAAGACATTTGTGACTAGCCACAGCAAAACCAGGAACAAGTCTCCCTTGGGTCATTTTGAGTTATTTACCGAATCTGAAAGTGTGGGTTCTAAGCTATCTAATGACGCCAACCACATGGCACAAAAAAATGAAGAAGATACAGCCATTTCAATGTTGGCAATCTGCAAATAAGATTAGGAAGTATTCAGGCCTCAAAGTTTCAGAAGAAAGTCCCCATTCTGTATGAGTTCTACTGGCTGCAGCTCCTGCCCAAGATGGCCGCCAATTACCACAACTGCCGGTCATCACCCTGATGAGACCTTCAGCTATATAAGGCTGCAGTCAAGTTCTCTTCGCTGGGGCATTGAGCTATTTATGGTATTTATGCTCTCAGCCTGTTTGTTTCCTTAAGAAGAGTTACTAACCTTGTTATTTGTGCCTCCAGTTCTCCTGTGTCTTTGATCCCTTCCTGTTCTGCCTTGGGTTCAGTTACTGGTCCTCGTGCCTGATCCTCCAAACCATCCATCTGTGAAACTGGTTCACCATCCTCTGGGCTCAAGTGGATCCGCTCTCACGCTCTACTCAAACCATCCAACCTGTAAGAGGAAAAACATCACGAGCAATCAAAGGACCAACTATTATTCCAATCCATCTGACATCCTGTTTGTTTCTCAGGAGCTCCAGAGGACCACCTGTAAATAGTCACCTGCACAAATAAACACTGTTTAATTTTTTATCTTGTGGAGTCTTGTCTCGTTCCGGGTCTCGTACTAATCTGGGTTTACTGAAATCATTACAGAATGCCCCAGCCACACAAAACCCAGAGCGAGAACAGGAGCGAGCAAGCGCCATCCACTTCGCAGGAACAACGAATGGACAGACTAGAAAACATGTTTGAACGTATCTCTTTGCAGCTACAACCCGCTCAGTCCAACGTTCAAGATCTGGGAAACATGGTGTACACTTTGAACCAAAGGCACTCATCTTCGGATGCACCTACAGCTCCTCAGGAGTCCGGCGCCACCGCCTTCGTCCCCGAGAACCATTCCACGGCTCAACTAGCGGTAAAACCTTCTGAGTTCTTTTCTGGTGACCCTGAGAATTGTGGAGGATTTTTGCTTAAATGTAAATTGGCTTTTAAGGGGGTACCCCACACGTATGCTACCAGCATTTCCAAAATAACTTACCTCGTTAGCCAGCTAAAGGGTGAAGCATTGAGATGGGCCAATTCCTTCCTGTTGTCTCACGATTTGGATTCTGTCCCGTACAATGCCTTTTTACAAGAGTTTTGCAGGATATTCGACCGGCCGATGCAACAACCCAATGCCGTAAAGCGACTTCTGGGATTACGTCAGGGTCAACGACCAGTAGCGGAACACGCCCTCGAGTTCCACGTCATCGCTGCCCAGACGGTTAGAATGAACTATCATTAAAAGGTACAATTTAAATTCCTTGTCGGACATTGTTAAGGACCAAATCACTTGCCGTGATGAACCTGGCAGTCTGGATGAACTTGTAAACCTCGCCATTTTTATCGATGAACGTCTTCGAGAACGTTTCTGGGAGAGAAACTACAATTACCAGAGGCTCCCCACTTCCGGGTTCACGACAGCGGCAGGTGAGCAAAACGCCTACAGAATCACTCCAACGAACTACAAGCCCCAGGGAGACTTTTTTTCCGAGTCTCCTTCACCAATTGGTCCAGTTACTTGTCTGTGTGCACTACCAGAACCCGAACCAATGCAGGTGGGATGGGCTCATCTATCTCCTGAAGAGAGACAGAGACAAAGGAGCTTGAATCTGTGCAATTATTGTGGAGAGTCTGGCCATTATTTGTGCAACTGCCCGTTGCTGGGAAACGAGAGGTCCCACCAGTAAGAAGAGAAATACTGGTGGGAGCTTCCAATTTTTCTGCCACTTGTCGACTCACATTAAAAATGACACTCCAAACCACTCAAGATTGTCTCTCTGTTTCTGCACTGGTAGACTCTGGTGCTCAGGAGAATTTAATTAGTATGAATTTAGTTAAAGGATTATCTATCCCCACTCAAACGGTTGACCCATTATCTGTAGCTGGTGTCACAGGGGATGTTTTAGGACACATTCGGTGTAAGACTGTGGGTTTGCATTTAATATCAGGAAACCACCATGAAATGACTGATTTTTATGTTCTTGAATCACCAAACACACAATTAATTTTAGGCTACCCCTGGTTGAAGAGACACAACCCAAACATCAACTGGGAGCTCGGGAGAGTAGAGGGATGGAGTGATTTTTGTTTGAAACACTGTTTACGTGCCGCCATCTATAATCTTCCTAAGGCTAACGTCACTGAGGAGGATGTTGACACTACTGGTATTCCCTCTGTTTACCACGACTTGGCTTCTATGTTCAGTAAGCAAAAAGATATATCTTTGCCCCCTCATTGTCCTTACGACTGTTCCATCGACCTCCTTACTGGGGCCCCATTGCCTTCAAGTCATTTGTATAATCTTTCTGGTCCTGAAAGAGAATCTATGAAAGAGTACATTAAAGACTCCCTTGACTCAGGTATTATACATCCATCTACATCGCCAGTTGGATCAGGTTTCTTTTTTGTTAAGAAGAAAGACAACTCTTTGAGGCCTTGCATTGATTACCGGGGCTTGAACACCATTGCTATCAAGAACAAATATCCTCTCCCCCTCATAGACTCTATTCATGAGCAACTTCAGTCTGCTACCATCTTCACTAAACTGGACTTGCGCAACGCCTACCATCTAGTGCGCATAAAAGAGGGTGATGAGTGGAAAACTGCTTTCAGAACACCATTGAGACATTTTGAACATCTGGTTATGCCTTTTGGTTTAACAAACACCCCCGCAGTATTTCAAGCTCTGGTTAATGATGTTCTGAGAGACTTCTTAGGTGATTTTGTATTTGTGTATCTCAATGACATTCTCATTTACTCTCACAACGAAGAGGAGCACATAACACAAGTCAGGACTGTATTAAAAAGACTATGAGAATCAACTATTCGTTAAGAGTGAAAAATGTGAATTTCACGTGTCTTCTGTGTCCTTTTTGGGATTTATTTTTGAAGGTGGCTGATACCGGACTGATCCAGAGAAAACGAGGGCTGTGTTGGAGTGGTCCGTTCCCGAAACCAGGAAACAGTTACAACGATTTCTGGGGTTTGCTAACTTTTATCGACGTTTTATTAAGGATTACAGCCGTATCGTTGCATCCCTCTCGCAACTCACCTCCACTAACAGGACTTTTAGATGGACACCTGAGGTGGATGCAACCTTTGGTAAGCTGAAACAACTTGTTTCATCTACACCTGTTCTCAGTCACCCTGACTCCAAACATCAATTCATATTGGGGGTGGATGCCTCTGACACTGGTGTGGGTGCAGTGTTGTCCCAAAGATCTACCACGGATAACAAGGTCAATCCATGTGCCTACTTCTCTCGCTGTCTATCCCTTGCCGAGAGAAATTATGATGTTGGCAACCGTGAACTGTTGGCAGTTAAATTACGGTAGCCATGGAGGAATGGAGACATTGGTTGGAGGGCACAGAGACCCCTTTTGTTATTTGGACTGATCACAAGAATTTAACTTACCTCAGAGATGCTAAGAGACTGACACCCAGATGGTCTTTATTTTTCAACTGCTTTAACTACTGTACATTCTCAATTTCAGACCGGGTTCAAAGAACATCAAACCTGATGCTCTTTCTTGCCAGTTCTCACCCACGGATGCTCCGGACGCTGAGGAGGGGATGATTCCCCCTGTCCGCATTGTGGGCACTTTGACTTGGACAATCGAGAAGGAGGTGAAGGAGGCTCAGAGGATGGAACCTGACCCAGGCACTGGACCCCCTTGAACCCTTTTTGTCCCTACCTCCGTAAAATCAAAGGTATTGACTTGGCTCAACACTAACAAACTCTCTTGTCACCCTGGTATTGCCCGCATGTTATCTCTGGCCCAGCAACACTTCTGGTGGCCGACTATGGCTCAGGACATCAAGGAATTTGTCGCAGCCTGTCCTACATGTGCAAGGAACAAGTCTGGGAACCAACCACCCACAGGACTCCTCCATCCTCTGCCCACGCCTGCTCGTCCCTGGTCGCATATAGCAGTGGACTTTGTCACCGGTCTATCCCCTTCGGACGGACACACCGCCATCCTCACGGTCGTCGACTGGTATTCCAAGGCGGCTCACTTCATTCCTCTTCCTAAGCTCCCCTCTGCAATGGAGACTGCTCAACTTCTGCTCCAACATGTGTTTAGGGTCAATGGTATTCCCTCTGATGTGGTTTCGGACCGTGGCCCTCAGTTCATCTCCCAGGTTTGTCGCAGCTTTTGTAAGACGCTGGGAGCATCTACCAGCTTGACCTCGGGGTATCATCCCCAATCGAACGGCCAAACGGAGAGATACAACCAGGAATTGGAGTCCATGCTTCCGTGTATGGTGGGGACCAACCCCTCGGCTTGGAGTCAGCATCTCGTTTGCGTGGAATATGCTCACAACACCCACAAGTCCTCAGCTACAGGTATGTTGCCTTTTGAGGCATCTCTCGGCTATGTTCCTCCTTTGCTTCCCAGCCAGGAGTCCGACTTTGCAGTCCTGTCTGTCCTCCATCAATTCCGGCGATGTCGGCGTGTTTGGCGCCAGGCCAGATCTGCTCCTCTCCGTACGGCGGCCCAAAATAAACGTTTTCTGCATCTCTCTATCAGGTGGGTCAGAGGGTTTGGTTGTCCACTAGAGACATTCAATTGAAGGACATTCTTAGGAAACTGGCTCCTCGTTTTATTGGCCCCTTTCCCATCGTCAAGCTCGTTAACCCCTCTGCGGTCAGACTTCTGCTCCCCAGTTCCATGAGGATCCATCCCACCTTCCACGTCTCGCAGGTCAAGCCCGTTTCCGTGAGTCCTTTGTGCCCCCCTGACGACCTTCCTCCTCCTACCTGGATCATCGACAACCATCCTGCTTTTACTGTTCGGACCATCCTTGAAGTGCGACGCAGGCTACAGGTGGACTGGGAGGGCTGAAGACCGGAGGAGAGGTCTTGGATTCCTCGGTCGTTCATCCTGGATCCGAGCTTGATCTCCTCGTTCTTCAGGGCCCATCCTGAGAAGCGCCTCAGGTCGCCGAGGGGCGACTCTTGAGGGGGGGGGGTACTATAAGAGTTCTACTGGCTGCAGCTCCTATCCAAGAAGGCTGCCAATTACCAGAGCTGCCGGTCATCTCACTGATGAGACCTTCAACTATATAAGGCTGCAGTCAAGTTCTACTCTTCGCTGGGGCATTGAGCTATTTATGGTATTTATGCTCTCGGCCTGTTTGTTTCCTTAAGAAGAGTTACTAACCTTGTTCTCTGTGCCTCCAGTTCTCATGTGTCTTTGGATCTCTTCCTGTTCTGCCTTAGGTTCAGTTCCTGGTCCTCGTGCCTGATCCTCCAAACCATCCATCTGTGAAACTGGTTCACCATCCTCTGGGCTCAAGTGGATCCGCTCTCATGCTCTACTCAAACCATCCAACCTGTAAGAGGAAAAACATCTCGAGCAATCAAAGGACCAACTATTATTCCAATCCATCTGACATCCTGTTTGTTTCTCAGGAGCTCCAGAGGACCACCTGTACATTGTCACCTGCACAAATAAACACAGTTTAATTTTTTATCTTTTGGAGTCTTGTCTCGTTCCGGGTCTCGTACTAATCTGGGTTTACTGAAATCATTACACATTCCTGAAGCGTTACCTGGGGGAGTTAACAATTGCTGTTCATTTACATTAAGTTACCTTAACCCCAACCCCTAGCACTGACTGTCAACACAGACTGGACGGTGTTTCTTTCAAATCTGCATATTATTGGCTGAAACCAATAACAAGCATTGGGAATAGCTCCGAAACCAGCCAAACAAACACCGCATGTTAATCAGTGGGTGGTTTCCACACCCCCGATATGCAAATCTCGGCCAGCTCGTTTTTACTCTGAAAACAAGCTGAATTCTAACACAAAGTTTATCAGTTTAAACACTTCTAAAGTGTTTTTTAAAGCATGGGGTGGTTTCTTCACAACTTCAACTAGTATATTTTGCCAAAAAAGATTTTCACTATTTTCTCAGAACTTGAAGCTTTTATTGATTTTTTTTTCAGTTTGAGTGTGAGAGACTTGTTCCTGCTTTTCCCGTGGCCCGTTACATTTGCTTCAAATTGAACATTAACTATTGAAGTTAACCTTGTCTGTCTGTTCGTTACATTTTCAATAACCACACTTGAAATGTTTAAAAAAAAAATTAGAAAACAATCACTGAATGTATTCATTCAAATTATTAATTTTGCAGTCAATCCATTTCAAAATGGCTGCCAGCTAATTGACCTTAGCCTACGAAAATGGCAACAACAGTCAATTTTACAGAAATTGACTGTGACAGTAGATGAGTCATTCACAACACATTCTGAGCATGTCATCTTCTGATCTTGTATTTTACATAAGGTTATTTTCAAGGTTTGACAAAAAAGCCGCATAACAGTCATTGTTCTAAAATGGTAAATGGTAAATGGAGCTTATTTATATAGCGCTTTCCAGCCCCCTGTGAGGAGCCCCAAAGCGCTTTACAATACCAACCATCCACCCATTCATTCAGACATTCATACACCGGTAGTGGTATATATATTATTATTATATTAAATAATCTTAGTCTAAAACTTTGGTATACATTCTAGGCCTTTAATGAGTTATTTTTCCATTTTTCTATTTAAACCATCCATCCATTATCTTTACCTGTTTCTTCCATTTTTGGGGGGTCACGGGGGTCGCCGGTGCCCATATCCAGCAATCACAGTGCGAGGGGCGGGGTACACCCTGGATGGGTCGCAAGTCCATCACAGGTCCACATAGAGACAAACGAGACAAACAACCATTCATTCTCTCACTCACACCTAGGGACAATTTAGAGTTACCAATCAGCCTAACATGCATGTTTTTGGTCTGTGGGAGGAAACCGGAGTAACTGGAGGAAACCCACGCATGCATTTGGAGAACATGCAAACTCCACCCAGAGAGGCCCCCAGACCAGGATTTGAACCGGCAACCTTCTCGCTGTGAGGCAGCAGCTCTACCAGTTGTGCCACCGTGCTGCCCTATTTAAACTAGTCTTTGCTTATTTTTCCTTTGCTTTTAGTACATCCCTGCTGTGTTCTACATACTAGATTAGTTCTGATAAAATTTAAGATGTTTCTTCATCATTTGACTTAACTAAAGAAAAAAGAAAATACACTGACTCGGGGAACTGAACAAAAATGGTAGTCCAGAAGAATCCCCCTCCCCCTCCATGTTGCTGTGTGCTGCAGGGCGTGTGGTGGTCTGAGCATGCTCCGTATGAACTCCTTGTGACCTTGAGGTTCCCATTAATTTTGCATGTGGACTCCTCATCAAATACACTGAGAATTGTACTGCAGTAGCAGTAGCTCACCTGGCTTCTCCCAAAGCCAGACACCCACTGAGACAGCTGAAAGCACCCCCCCCCCCACACACACACACACACACACACAGAGAAAGAGAGACAGAGAGAGACCCACACATGCATACACACAGAGCTTTAGAGCTGATAATGGAAATTCAATTGCTGACCAGGGTCCCCTCTACAATTATGTTTAGTAAGTTATTGCTGCTGTGTTAAAATAAATTGATGTTCATTTTGCTTTCAAACCAAATGTAGCACGATGAAAAGTTCTAAACTGACCCTTTATCATCATGGCCTGCTTTTTGTGTTTGTGTCTATTTGTTTAGGAACATGGTTTTGAAAATGTCAGCATGTAAATTCATTGCAGTCAGTTATGTATTGACAGATGTACATCACATCTACTGGTCACTTCATCCATTTACTAAATTGTACCCCAATTTGTAACATCAATTGATGTTTTGTAACAATTGGTTACAAAACTAAACTATAGTCAAAATCATATTAATAAAAATAAAATCTCGTCTTCATTTAAGTGGACACCAGTAGATTGCATCATTACTGCTGGAGTAGTAACTAAGGTGGTTATGAAGTAAGCCACGGCAGGTATGAGAGCGGTGGAGGTGAGTATGAAGAATGAGTATGACAAGCAGTCATATTCATTTTGTACCTATAAGTCACAGGTACAAAATGGCCAAGACTGCAAACGTACAGGCTAGCAGGCCATCCACACAAATATACAACCACAGTCTTAATCTCATTAGGTATATCCCATATTTTATCATTTTTGCAGTGACTGCAGGACCCTGTGTACATAATATCATATCTCATGTACCGCATGTGGTGTTAATGACAATAAAGAATCTCTGACTCTCTGACTCTGACATGGGCACCAGTGACCCCCACGACCCAAAAAGGAAGCAGCAGGTAAAGATAATGGATGCGTGGATACTCAAATTTCAATAACATATCTGCTAAATGGAAGGCCAAATTTGTAACAGCAGCATGACATTTCTTTCCATTTTATCCTGCTAGTTCTGAGGTCTAACCAGCCCAAGGGTCACAGGATTTTTTTCAGGGTATAAAAAGACAATTTGTCATCCAAAAATCAAGAATCTATTCCATTTGAAACTAGGTTCAGTGTGTTTACTTCCGCTTCTCGACAGAGCAAGTCGCATATCTTTTTGCTCCTACCCTCCCTGTTTTCCTCCTCCCTGCTTGCTTTTTGTCTCGTCCGTGACTCTTCAGCGCTCACTCGAACCAATTTGCGATGGATTTAATAAATTGGGCTGTTTCATCTATAGATAAGATTTTTTGCACGAAGCGGACCGGGCCAGGAGAAGCGGTCTGCCCCTCTGACACGCATGCTGTCGGATACATGATGGACTCGTGGGGACAGTGGCAACCCATGTGTTTGACCGTCTTGTCTGTCGAAGACGTGGAAGATTTGTGGATTATTGGGATATTGGTGGCAGCTGCTCTGTTTTTTGGCGTGAGCGGAGCTGTCTGTTACTGGAAGATCAGGAAGACTTCGGCGGCTATCGGCGCGCTGGCCAAACTTCCTGATCAGCAAGATTCTCTGATCCGGGCTGTGAGCTCCTCAACCCAGCTGTTGTACGAGCTGAACCGCACAATGGGAGCGGCGGTAGACCACCGCGGACCTGCGGTGCGCTTTGGAACTCGTTTACAGCCGCCCGGCCTCAATCAGGGCACAGATGGGGGTTCGTAGCTTCGGAACCTCATATGATTCGGCGATTTGGACCTGAACAGCACCTGGACTTGGAAGGCTGCAGTCAAAAAGAACACTGTGGCCTGGATTGAAGATAAACAAAAACTATCTAATCTGGTTTCTGCACACGACCTTGGAAAGAAGGCTGTCTGGAAACTATTCTCCTGGAGTGAAGCTGAGAGACCTTGCTGACCCCCCCCTCCCCCCCCAGAGATCTCTGTGGGTGTGCTCGGAGGCGCCAAGCTGAACAACTGCTGAACTGTGCTATCTGAATGTTGCTCACAGACTCTTTTGATCTCCTTGCATGTCGTCAAAACTGCAACAATGTCTTGTCTGGTTGTGCTTATTGCTGATAGAGTTTTTGGGACTTTATCATAGAGTGTCTTAAGGCAATCTTTGATAGATTCTTTTTTTGAATATCACAAATGATACCTATTGTGTTTTTCCTTTTTCCATATCTGTTTGACCTTCATCCGGAGACGGATGAGTGCGGCCGCGCAGAAGAACATGTCATGTGTTTAAATATGCTTCAGCTTTACATACTCTCCCTCTCTGGACGACTGTGTATACATAATCACGTTGTATTAATTAACTGGTGCAATGTTAATAATAAAATCTCTTATCTTATCTTATCTCTCTCTTATCTTATCTCTTATCTTTACGAGGCTTTATGGCATTCATAACATAAAAGAAGAGTACAGTACATTTTTTTATCACACGCATTTCTTTTTCTATTTGTGGCTCTGTTCCTTAAAGAGTAACTTACCCCAAAATTAACCTTTTTTATCTGATAAACTCCCTAGAATGTGTGGAAAATGTTGTATAGCACTATGTCTGTGTTAATTTTCATGCTTTTGTGCGTATTTGTTTAAATCGGCAATATTTGGTCTAAAAACGTGTTTACACTAATCCTATGGGTTCAACTATGGTACTACAGCCTAATTTTCTTATTGGTCAACGACTCTCACTGTGACGTGTCTTCTCACTCTGTCATCACAGCTTCTGCTGCGTGAGTATAAAAGGTTCAAGCAAAACTACTCCCCTGCAGAGATCGGGAGTTGGGTTAGCGATTGCAACGTAGCATTAGCATTGTGAGTGTGATGTTTCACTGCACGCTTAAAACATACTGTGTTGGAGCTGATGTCGCTTTATTGCTTAAACCGCACAATACACTTTCTCATACAGCACAACCCTGCATTGCTCCGTTCTCTGCACTTTTCCTTTCTGTCTGCGCGCTTGCCACACACACTCTTGCGGTACGTTCACTGACAGTCTGTAACATAAATGCACAAGCACCACTGCTCTATATCATTTTCAGGTTAGCAATATATTTATTAGCCCAGGCAGGGCCGCTGTGCTCCAAGTGTCTCTCAGCTTCTGGTGAGGGAGGGTGTGAAAAGTCCTCCACCTCACTAACGTAATGCCGGGTTCCCACCAAACGTGTTTCGAGCATCAAAAACGCTCCCAACGCGCTGTGTTGGCTGCTTGTCAACAGATGTCTGGTCACACCGAACACGTCTGAAGATGCGCAGTGAGAGCAACGTCTTGGTCCTTTTCCAATCGGGTTTGTTTTGTTTTTTGTACACCGGGCAGATAAAATCAGCTGTTCGTGAGCCTCGTTACTACTTGAGTGGGTTTTCTACGAGCCGAACTCCAGCTCCGAAAGTCTTTTTTGAGATTAAAACGTTTTTTATTTATTTTTGGGGTGATCGTACGCTCGAGCGGACAGCGGCAACTGTAAAAATGCCAAGTTTTTTTTTACCGGAGGCTGG
>JBBPBX010002372.1:18804-33580 GCA_038048925.1 Garcialebias charrua | reverse complement strand
GGGTGGGCGCCAGGGGCTTGGGGTTCTGGGGTCCTGTCCCCCCGGGCCTGGGCCTGGTAGGGGTCGGGGATCTTGGGCTCTGGCGGGCGGGTTGCCGGGCTCTCGGCTGGCTTGCGCTCTGGTGTCCGGCTCTGGGCGGGGGGCTTTTGGCTCGCTGGTGGGTTGCGGGTTCATGGGCTGGGGGGTTGGGTGTCTGGGGGCGTGACCAGTGGCCCGTGGGAGGGGGCAGGTTGACCCAGCCTGGGTGTCTAGTGTGCTATGTGTTCTGAGAGTTGTTAGTATGAGGGGTGGGTGTAGTATTTCTTCTGGGGTGGGGACTGGGTGGATGTCCTTGGTGATGGCCAGGGACTGTGCGTGGCCGGCTGGCTGGCCCCTTTCTTGTGGTGGGGGCCCGTTCCCGGTGCTTCCTGGCTCTGTCGGCGGTTGGGCGGGCGCTCTTGGCCGGGTCGTCCCAGTGGGGTTTAGCGTCCTCTTGGGTGGCGGGTTGACTGCGGTTCGTGGGGGTCTTGGTGGCTCTGGGGTGTGTGGGCTGTTGGTCCTGCTGCTGGCGGCCCTCGGGGCCCTGTCCCTCTCTGGTCTGGAGCTCAATGGGCCTGGCGGTCGGAGAGGTGTTTTGGCCTCACTCCTTGGGTGGACCTTGGGGAAATGGGGTGGACTTGTTGGGTCAGTGGGGGAGCTGAGTCCCTGCGGGAGCATTTGGTCCTGCAGTTATTTTTCTCCCCATCCCTTATTGCGCACCTCCACCCTCCAACCCGGGGCCTGGGGGGTTGCCAGGGGCGGGGCTGGCACTGCGCCTCCCTGGGGCTGTTTGGACTCCCTGAGCTTGGCTCCTGGGTGCCGTGGTTGGCCCGCTGGCCGGGGCCTGACGGGCGGTCGGCTGGGGTTGTGCACTTGGTTGTTGGCAGTGTGTGGGAGTGGTCGGGGGCGTGGCCTCTCCATGGCGGGGGGTGTCCTGTCGGCTGGGCGCAGGTTAGGTCGGATCTTGGATGTTGGCTCCTCTCCGCCCCAGAATGAATGGGTCTACCTCCTGGGTTTGGGTGTGGGCTGCCCCATGTAGGGGGCAGGTACATGTCTTGGACCTGGGGGGTATAGAGTGCGTATCGGGAATATGAATGGAATGTGTCGTTATTGTATGTCTTTGAGTGAGTGAGGGTGAGGATGAGGGTGGGACTGTGTGATTGTGTCTGTGTATGAATGGCTATTTGTCAGGCCGGGACTTAGACTGCCCCCTCTTTGATACAGCTGGGGCTGCTTGGTGTGGCGCCCCTACCACGCGGACCCCTAGTGGGGTGTGCCTTGCCTGCCGGCGCGCTTGGGGCCCTCGGTGTCGGGGAATGGGCGCTTGGGCATGTGTCGGCTCGGCCTGATGGCTGCCTGGTGGGGCTCGGGTCCTCTGGTCCTGATGGGCCTGGGCCTGGGGGGTGTGCGTCCTCTGTGCCTGGGCCTTGGGGCCTAGACCTGGGGCTGCATCAGTGCAACGGGTTCCCGGCGGGAGCTTGTGAGTCTGTCGCTGTGGCCCCGGGGGGTCATTGTGTGTGGTCGCTGGTGGGGCTCTTCTGGTTCTCCCCTTTGGTCCCATCTGGGGGGTGGGTGAGTGGTTTGTCCTGTTTTGGTGGCCCCGGGGGCTCTGCGCTTGTGTGCGGTGGTCTATCAGCCACCAAAGTACAACAACATTTTTATAAATGATTTCTCTAATTTTTTGGCTGATATCATGCCACGGTATGACAAAATTTTATTGGTTGGTGATTTTGATATCCGTGTCTGTTGTCCCACTTCACCTATGGCTCAGACGTTTCTTAAAGGTTCACTATGTAATTTCTGTAGAACGCTGGGACTTAGAAAAATTTTCATCAGGTAAAAGCATTCTGCTCAGAGCCACAGTCCGTGCTTCTGTTGAACTTGAGTTCTGCAGCTCCGCCCCCTGCTGTGTGTCCGCTCGGAGCGCTTCAATATTCTGTGATTATATGTTAAAAAAACGTTTAAAAAAATATAATAAAACCATGAATCACTGGTCCTACAACACAAAAACCAGCAGAAATCAGCAGAGGTTCACGTAGCAACATTGGACATGATTAAATTCGCTCGTGACTTCCTTGTTTCTGTCAGTGGAGGAATGGAATTTATGGAATGCTCAGCCTCCTCTACATGTCCTGTCTCTGCGCTGCGAAGTTCTGTGATTATATGTTAATAAAACATTCTAAAAAATATAATAAAACCATGAATCACTGGTCCTACAACACAAAAACCAGCAGAAATCAGCAGAGCTTCACGAAGCAACGTTGGACATGATTTAATTCGCTCGTGACTTCCTCATTCCTGTCAGTGAACGATGAAGCGATCACTTGACCTTTGGCAAAAAAACAAAATAAAAGTCCAGCTCTGGGATGAAGAAGGGATATTTAATACATTTGTGTCACATACAAATCAGTCCTACATCGCTTTGCAATCCTTTGAATGAGAATGTGCGCGGTATTGAGGCTGGGACATGCGGGGGTTTGGGTTGGGGCGTGACAAACAACTCTGTTTTTATTGGCTGGTCATTGTCCAGGTCACTCTGTGTTTTTAGTGTTTTTATAAATGCTGATAGAGAAGCAAGGGGACTATAGTTTTTTTCAGAGATTACTTTGTCTAACATCAGTCTGTCAGTAGATAGTGACAGAGTGAAGAAATATGTTGAAAATATATTGTTAGAAAAGTTACAGACTGCATTACAAACTTACATAGTGCAGCTTTAATGTTATTGATTCTTTTAATCTTGCGCAGTCTGTGACTGGTGATATGCATTAGCTTGGACACACTCTTGATTTGGTTTTATCTTATGGTCTACCGGTTTTTAACTTAGTGATTGGTGACCCATTATTTTCAGACCACATGCCTGTTTTATTTGAGATAAAGCAGTCCATTACTAAAATTAAACCATCCACTGCAGTTCGGCTCTGTCGTGTTCTTAACCCTTCTGCTGCTGTTCAGTTTTCTTCTGTTTTTAATAAGAACTGTACAATCCCAGAGACTGTGGGAAATAAAACAGAGGATATCAGCAACTGGTTTTATTCTACCAGCAAAGCAGCTCTGGATTCGGTGGCACCATTAAAAATTAGACTTGCAAAATCCAAACATGAACCCTGGTTAAATGATGTCACTCGGGCTGCCAGGAGAAACTGTCGTAAAGCTGAACGTAAATGGAATGATAACTTGCAGGTGTCACTCCAAATATTGAAGGAAAGTTGGCGCTGTTATCAAAGGACTGTAAAAGATGCCAAAGGAAGATACCTGACTAATATCATTGTATCTAACAGTCACAATCCTGCTGTTTTATTTAGAACTATTAACTCTGTTTTAAATGCCCCACATGGTGCTTTTGTGGAGACTTCCCCTGCTGTCTGTGAAAGTTTATTACACTTTTTTGTTGAGAAAGTCACTTCTATTAGGGCCCAGATCATACCCACTGTTCATGACCCTGTAGATACTGTGCCTTGCTCTACTATTTTTCATAGCTTTGAATGTGTGACTTTGCATTCCCTGCAGGAGGTCGTTAGCCACTTAAAGCCAACTGGTTCTCCAGACGATGCTATTCCACCTCGACTATTCAATGATGTTTTTCTTACTATAGGTCCTTCGATCCTTGCTCTTGTGAATAGTAGCTTGTCCTCAGGTGCTGTTCCTGAAAATCTGAAACATGCAGTTGTCCAGCCTCTAATTAAGAAACCAAACTTGGATACTGCTGTCCTAGCGAACTATAGACCAATTTCTAAATTGCCCTTCGTTTCGAAAATTCTTGAGAAGGTAGTTTATAATCAGCTAATGGCCTATCTCATTGAACATAATATTTTAGAGGTTTTTCAGTCCGGCTTTAAATCATTTCATAGCACAGTGTCAGCTCTTTTAAAAGCTTTTAACGATATATTCTTGGCGACTGATTCTAGTGACTACGTTGTTTTGGTGTTGTTGGGTCTATCAGTTGCTTTTGACACAGTTGATCACAACATCTTAATTACACGTTGTGAGGGTCCGACCAGTAAGGCACAAGGACAAAGGTTATATGAAAAATATTTCCAATTTATTTTCAAAAAGTTTTTAACAAAAAGCTTTCAACAGCTAATCTCAAACTATAGAAAAATGGGCCCAACACAAATCATCAACTAAGGCATACCTAACACAGGATAACAAACCAGAAACTGACCTTCACAATAAACAGACAGGGGAATTTATACACAAAGGCTAGCCTATATGAACGAGGAGGGGTAAGAGGTGACACAAAGACAAACAGCACATAAACATAAATAACTAATTCAAATCAAAACATTTGAACTAGAACACAACTATCAAAACACAAACAACCCAACACCAAAATATTTTAGCAGTTAAGCTATTAGTAAAGAAAGGCAGATTCTTCAACATCAAGTCCCCTGCTTCCAGCAGCCTGATGGATTGTTCCAGCAGCCTGATGGGTTGTTCCACTTCCTGGTTTGCCTTTCAACCAATCATCTTCCCCCAGCCAGTCCTTCAAACTCAGCCAAACAAAATAGTTAATGACCTAAATAAACATCAGGGGCCTCATGTATCAACCGTGCGTGCGCACAAAAACCGTGCGTACGTCACTATCCACGCAAAACCCCGTATGTATCAAAACTGAACTGAACGTGAATATGTGCGCATCCAAGTACATTTCCACGCCAGCTCCAGTCCAGGCGTACGCACGTTTCTGTGGTTTGTGTTCCTTTGGCGACACCTACAGGTGATTCTGGAAACTGTTCATGATGGGGTAATAATGATCATTTCCACCCAAACACACATGATGAACAATTATTACATCCACATGGACGCAATCAGAATACAACCTGCAAAAAATATAAAAAACAGAAAGACTGAATAGTTCTGCACAGCTTAAATTCTTGTTTTTTGTTCATTTCTAGCTGTTTTAGCAGTTGAAGAACGTGATGCATGATGGGACAAGACGACATTCCTCTGTTGCAGGGTGTATTTAAATGAAAACAACGTTTGTCTTTATTTTTAATTCATTCCAGATTTAAAGAACACAAGAAAACTATTTTTTTTAAAAACCACATGAAATCCTCTTTTGCCTTCATTTCATGTATAGTTTCATTTCATGTTGTTCATTCTAAATAGTTTTCTTGTGTTCTTTAAATCTGGAATGAATTTATAAAAAAAAAAACTTTGTACCATGCGGGATTCGAACTCATGATCTTCGGGACGAAAGGCGGGCACGCTAACCACTGACCTATAGGCATGTTAAAATAGTTGGGTCAACATCTCATTTAAAAGTGGACGGTTTGTTGTGCGCTGAGCGTGCCAAACAAAACCTTCTTCTGTGCCTCTCTACGTCACTCAGAAGTGTCTCCAGTTCACAGTCCGTGAAGTTACTCTTTTTTCCACGTTTCGACATGATTTGCAATAGAGCAAAGATGACATTCCTAACGTGCAGGGCATATTTAAATGAATTTGCATATTTATATGGAGGCGTGTCAAAGGCGGAGTCGGCCACTCTCTCATGTGCGCTCAATTCCACGTTGATTGTGATGTACAAAAGCAATGTGCGTGGATACCGGCGTATGCACAGTTTGATACATCTGGATTTTTTTGTGCGTACGCAGATTTCTGGATTTGACCGTGCGGCACTTTTCAGTAAGAAATCCACGCAAGTCTTTGTACATGAGGCCCCAGGTGTTTTACTAACTGTGTGCACCCAAAATAGCAAACAACCTAATGCAAAAGAAAAAGAAAGAAAAGAAAATTCAAAAGAAAGAAAATTCTAAATATATTATGTGAAAACATTTAAATAAATACTAACACTGGGGAAAAGATGGAGGAACCTCCACACACTCCCCCTCTTCTGGAAACTCCATGGGCCAGCGTGACAGGTAGTCTGCAGTGGAGTTCAGCTTCCCAGGGATGTGATGGACATCAAACTGAAATGGCTGCATCGCCAGGTACCAGCGGGTTATTCTGCTGTTTGAGTCTTTCATTCTTTCAAGCCACTTCAGAGCCTTGTGATCCATTTCTAGGATGAAACGTGTCCCCAACAAATAATATTTCAGTGAATCTAAGGCCCACTTCACAGCTAGGCACTCCTTTTCTATGGTGGAATAACGAGTTTCCCTTGGGTAGAGCTTTCTGCTTATAAAAGCAATAGGATGACGTTCCCCTGGAAGCCCTTGAAGCAGCACTGCACCCAGCCCATGCCCAGATGCATCAGTTTGCAAAACAAATGGCTGGTCAGTCAGGGCAGTGTAATGTTGGAGGTCCACTCAAGGCACCTTGGATGTCCTGAAAAGCTCTCTCTGCTTCCTCCGACCACTGAAGCTGATTAGGTCTCTTGGGACTGGTCATATCTGTAAGCACAGCAGCTCTGGCAGAAAAGTTAGGAATGAACTTATGGTACCAACCCGACATCCCCGACATCCCAAGGAAGGATTTTAGCTGCATCCTGGTCTGCAGCAGTGGACATGACTGAATTGCTTGAACCTTCTGGATCTGAGGTTTGATGACTCCATTGCCAATAATATGTCCGAGATATTGAACTTCCTCCTTGGCAAGGGTGCATTTAGCTGCATTAACAGTCAGACCTGCAGCATGAAGAGACTCAAAAACAGCTTTAAGATGTTGCAGATGGTCCTCCCAGCTGTTACTGTAGATGACAATATCATCCAAATAAGCAGATGCAAAATTTGAAAGACCTCCCAGTACCTTATCCATAAGTCTCTGGAAGGTTGCAAGTGCTCCATGAAGCCCAAAAGGCATGACGTTGAACTGATAGAGGCCCCAAGGTGTCCGGAAAGCTGTCAGTTCACGAGACCTGGTGGTAAGGGGAACCAGCCAATAACCTTTGGAGAGATCAATGGTGGAAAGAAATTTTGCTCTTCCAAGACAACAAATCATGTCATTGATACGGGGAGTTGGATATGAGTCAAACTTGGAAATAGAGTTCAAATAGCGGAAGTCTATACAGAACCTCATGTTACCATCTTTTTTTGGTACAAGGACAATAGGATTACACCAGTCACTGTGAGAAGTCTCAATGATACCCAGAGAACACATTAATTCAATCTCCTCTTTTAAAGGGCCAAGGAGACGCTCAAGGATCCTGTAGCTCCTTCGTTTCACAGCTGCATTGTCCTTCAGATGAATATCATGTTTAATATAATCAGTACGTCCAGGATTATCATGAAACACATTGATGTTACAAAGGGCTCTCACTTGCAACTGCTGCTCTGGGGAGAGATGACTCAGGTCAAGAACAGAAGCTGATGGTAAAGGCAGGTATTGTTCCTCCACCTCCTCATCTGATACACTTCTGATGAAAAATACATCTTGCTTCCCCTCAGGCCTTGAGACCCATTCCTTCAGCAGGTTAATGTGAAGAACTCTAGTACTACGTCTCTTATCTGGAGTACAGATCTTGTAGGTGGTGGGACCCAGTTTTTAAACAACCTCGTATGGACCTTTCCACTGAGCCAAAAACTTGCTGTCATCAGTAGGTAGCAGTACCAATACCTTTTGACCTGGTTCAAAACTCCTTACATGTGCCGTTTGATCATACCAGGTTTTTTGCTTCTGTTGAGAGACACGCATATGTTCCTAAGCCAATGAGGTCATCTTTTCCAACTTCTCTCTCATCTGGAGGACATAAGAAATTGTATTAACAGGTTCCTGTGCAGGTTTCTCCCGCTCCCACCTTTCTTTCAAAAGGCCCAGTGGACCTCGCACCTCATGACCAAAAAGCAACTCAAAGGGGGAAAATCCGGTAGAGGCTTGGGGTACCTCCCGATATGCAAACAAGAGGTAAGGGAGCCACTGATCCCAATCAGACCCAGCTTCATTGATGAATTTACGAAGCATGTTCTTAAGAGTCTGATTAAACCTCTCTGTGAGTCCATCAGTTTGTGGGTGATATGGGGTGGTTCTCAGTCCCTTAATGCCGATCAGTTTATATACATCCTTCAATAATTTGGACATAAAATTTGTCCCTTGATCAGTCAGTATTTCTTTGGGGAACCCCACTCGTGAAAAAAACTGAACCAGGCAAATTGCAACAGTCTTAGCCTTAATAGATTTCAGAGGAAACACTTCTGGATACTTGGTTGCATAATCAGTGATAACCAACATAAATCGGTTACCTGATTTGCTCTTCTCCACCGGTCCCACAACATCCATGCCCAAACGTTCAAATGGTGTATTTATAATAGGAAGAGGCTGAAGAGGAGCTCTCGCTGCAAATCTGGTGGATGTTTTTTGACACTGAGGACAACTCCTGCAAAAACTGGCAACATCTTTGTGTAATCCAGGCCAGTAGAAACACCGTTGGATTCGGGCTATTGTTTTATGTTTCCCCAGGTGGCCAGCCCAAGGAATTGAATGGCCCAAAATTAATACTGTTTTTCTGGCTTTTCTGGTTAACACAAGCTGTTGTACTTCTCCATGTTTCCTATAGAGGATGCCATTTTGCATACGAAATTCCTCTGCAGTTCCACCTTCTTCAACTCTCTTAATAAGGTCAGCCAGACTTCTATCCTGGTGCTGCAGCTCACTAATATTATCAAGGATTTCAAAGTATAGCTGTACCTCTGGTTCAGGTAACACAGAGGCTGTGGTATGTTTGAACCTTTCTCGCTTGCGTTGTGCACGAGACTTGCGTTCTTTAGTTTGACCCACTTCAATCTCAGCCTCATAGAATGGCAAAGCTTTTAGGCTGGGCTCATCTTCCACAGATGTCTTTGCCCGAGATCGTGTCAGCACAACATTGCACATTTTAGAAGCATTTATTAGGTCGGTGAGAACTGGAAGATCATTTCCCAAGACAACAGGAAAAGGTAATTCATCCATAACACCCACATTTAACAGGTAAACATGTCCTTGCACTCTCATGTAAATGTCTGCCGTTGGATATTGTTTTTCATCCCCATGTTTTTTCATAAAAAATGCCTTTGTCCTTAACTGGTGGATCCCACTTCTGGCACCGACTGTGAGGGTCCGACCAGTAAGGCACAAGGACAAAGGTTATATGAAAAATATTTCCAATTTATTTTCAAAAAGTTTTTAACAAAAAGCTTTCAACAGCTAATCTCAAACTATAGAAAAATGGGCCCAACACAAATCATCAACTAAGGCATACCTAACACAGGATAACAAACCAGAAACTGACCTTCACAATGAACAGACAGGGGAATTTATACACAAAGGCTAGCCTATATGAACGAGGAGGGGTAAGAGGTGACACAAAGACAAACAGCACATAAACATAAATAACTAATTCAAATCAAAACATTTGAACTAGAACACAACTATCAAAACACAAACAACCCAACTCCAAAATATTTTAGCAGTTAAGCTATTAGTAGAGAAAGGCAGATTCTTCAACATCAAGTCCCCTGCTTCCAGCAGCCTGATGGATTGTTTCAGCAGCCTGATGGGTTGTTCCACTTCCTGGTTTGCCTTTCAACCAATCATCTTCCCCCAGCCAGTCCTTCAAACTCAGCAAAACAAAATAGTTAATGACCTAAATAAACATCAGGTGTTTTACTAACTGTGTGCACCCAAATTAGCAAACAACCTAATGCAAAATAAAAGAAAGAAAATAAAATTCAAAAGAAAGAAAATTCTAAATATATTATGTGAAAACATTTAAATAAATACTAACACTGGGGAAAAGATGGAGGAACCTCCACACACTTTTAGAACAGTGGGTGGGCATTGGTCATATAGCCTTAGACTGGTTTAGATCTTATCTGACCAAGCATACTTTTTGTGTCTGTCATGATTGACATAGGTCCTCCTCTGCTCCGCTCTCATGTGGTGTTCCGCAGGGCTCAGTTTTGAGCCCTCTTCTATTTTTGTTGTAAATCCTTCCACTTGGTTCTGTTTTTAGGAAATACGGGCTTGCTTTTCATTGTTATGCAGATGACACACAGATCTACCTACCTTTAAAGAAAGCAGACTCCACCTCTCTTCGGTCTTTGTTCCTATGTTTGGAAGATTTGAAGGCCTGGATGGCCCTAAACTTCTTGAGACTTAACGAAGACAAAACAGAGGTGGTGATTTTTGGCAGTTCGACTGAAGACTCTCTGTCCGATAGTTGCTCCTTGGCTCAGTATGTCAGGCCAGTTGTTACAAATCTAGGGGTCAAGATGGATGCTGGTCTTAAGCTGGAGTCTCAAATTAAAACAGTTGTAAAATCTAGCTTTTTTCATTTGAGGCAGCTAGCCAAAGTAAAAGCCATCCTTCAGCACTTTGAAACAGCAATCCATGCATTTGTGACCACACGGCTAGATTACTGTAATTCACTTTATGTAGGTATTAGTGATTAGTGATTCATGTACTTCCCAGCTTCAGAGGGTTCAAAATGCAGCTGCACGACTCTTAACAGGTACATGAAAATTTGACCATATTTCCCCTGTTTTGGCTTCTTTGCACTGGTTGCTGGTGCGTTACAGGATTCATTTTAAAATATTTTTATTTGCTTTTAAAGCTCTATATGGCCATGCCCCTCCATACCTGTCTGAGCCGCTGCATTACTACACACCCTCTCGTTCACTCAGGTCAGCTGACCAGTTGCTTCTGAGGGTACCGAAGACAAAGCGCAAGCTTAGAGGGGACCGTGCTTTTTCTGTGGTAGCTCCTAAACTCTGGAATGACCTCCCATTAGACATAAAACAGGACTCTTCATTTGCTGTTTTTAAGTCTCTTCTTAAAACCCATCTTTTTCGACCTTGGCTCTCGATGGAGGCAGTCGCAAGTCCTTTCCTCTCCCGTCCTCCCCCACCCCTGCTGCTGCCTGCAGCTCCTCAGCAAAGCACCTCGAACGCAAATTAAGATGGATTGGAGGTTTGGGCATTCGATTCTACGAACAAGATTTCTACAGAAGAAAAGGCACAAGGGGAGCCAGTCCACCCTCACAGAGTGACGAAGAGGATACGCCATGGATTCCTGTGGGTGTGGATGGTGTGCGTCTCGCTCTCTGTGCTGTGCTCTGTGGAGGTGAAGAATCTGGATTATATTGGATTACGATGGCAGCGCTTTGCTTTTTGGCGTTTGTGGAGCACTGGCCTATCGCAAAAGAGGGAGACTTCAGCAGGACTTAATGCCTGGAGCACCCGACGTCTGGTCTGCGCGGTGACCTCGAGAAATCAGCTGTTTGCGAGCTTATCCAGAGGGTGAACAGATCACCCTCGGATTGGGACTCTGGACGCTGTGGTCAACATCTGAGGTCAGAGCTTGGATCAGTGGAAAAAGTCCCGAATTGGATCACTTGGAACAGAGTCGCCCTTACAGACTGAAGGCTGCAGAAATTACAATGTGAGCCTGAAGTGAAAATATTTGTCAATTCTTATCTGACTCCCTTGGAAACAGCCTTGAAAAAGGCTGGATATCTAATTTCTCCTGAGATGTGCTCTACTGTGGACAAAACAGCTGCTCCACTTGTCTTGTCTGCTACCCCCTCCCCCCCGGAGAACTTTTCTATGAGCGTTATCGGAGGCCGGCTGGTCAGACTGTCGCTATCTGGAATGTCTCATGGACAGAAACCTCCCTGCCTCAGTCTCAACATGCAACATGTAACTGTCTTAAATGTGCTTATTGGTATAGTTTTTACTGTGTCATGCGGTGTCTTGGCAGACAAAATGTGATACATTTTTTTTAATACCAACGCTGTGACCCTCATGGTACTTTCCTTTTTTCACACCTTTGACCTTCATCCCGACACGGATGAGAGAGGCCGCGCTGAAGAACATGTCATGTGTTCTGAATAAGCAGCAGCTTTACACACTCACCCCATCTTCAGGATGACTGTGCATACATATTCACGTTGTATTGGTGAAAACTGGTGCAATGTTAATAAAAGCTCTTTGAATCTTTGAATCTTTTTTCTTTGGCTTTTGGTACAATCTGAGATGTTTTAACTTTGTTTTATTGTATTTATAATTTATTATTTTAGTACTGTTTTTAGTCCCTTCCATTTTATGATTGTTTTGTATTTTATGATTGTGTGTACAGCACTTTGGGTGCATAAAGTGCTCTATAAATAAAGTTGGTATGGTATGGTATTGTATGTAGATATGTAGATGTGTATGTAACTGCATATGCATGTACTGTATATGTATGTATGTATATACATATAGGTATGGGTATATATATATTTATAGAAACCTACTGCAAAGCCCTGAATATTCCAAGTTCTTTATACATATGTATTTTGCTGCTGTGTTTTGTCATGTTCTTTGCAGGTTTACAGACAGCGGTCGGGTGTTTTTGCCTTATGCTTTCTCTGTGTATATTTCTTATACTTCGTAGTCTTACTTTCAGTCTTTCCTTTCTTTCTATCTTAAAAAAATAAATAATAATAAAAAAACTCCACTAGATAGTTATTAAAATAAATATTTGGAGGTAATAATGGTGTGGAGAGGATGGCTGCAAGGGGAGAAGGGAGGCATCAAGGAGAGAGGGAAAAAAAAAGTAACATTTAATTCATGTCACCTGGAAAAGTTTTTTTTTTCTTAAAGAAAATTCAACTTACAAAAGTAAGATTCAAAAGTGTAAATAATGTGAAGACATGTCTCTTTAAGAAACAGAGCATTGGGCTATGTGACCCGGTGTTACACCATATTCTGTGACCATCGTATATTGTGACCGTAGGGGGTGCTGTTGCATTTTTACATCATACTTTGCAGTACAGTACCTGATAAACACTGTCATATTCTGTGACCGTCTACATTTCCATCATAATCATGATTTTAGTGGGAGGATGTTAATTTTTATTATTTGGAGGAAGGAGGCTGACTGTCCTTCCTCGAAAGAATGACAAGTAAAATCTGATCACTAATATCATGACTATTATGGAAATATAGATGGTCACAGAATATGATAGTGCTTACAGTATCAGATACGACTACACTATAACTTATACAAAAACATTAAATACTTGTTTCTGCTGACTCTCTACTTCCTCTAAAGAATAAAAAGTAACATCTGATCACTAATATCATGACTATTATGAAAATATAGATGGTCACATAATATGATAGTATTTATCAGGTACCACAAAGTATGATGTAAAAATGCAACAGCGCCCCCTATGGTCACAACATACGATGGTCACAGAATATGGTGTAACACCGGCGCTGGTTGGATCAGTAACCGTCATCACTGTTTTCCCTGTCACTGATTGGCTGTTACTGTCTGTTTACCTTTGTTCTTTTTCAACTAAACTTCAATTGTTACCACTGCATTATGGCTCGTAAACATTCTGTGCGTTCAAAAGTTTCTGGCAGCAAACCGAAATGCCAGCGGAAGATGCTGACGATTAAAGAAAAAGTGGAACTTCTGGACAAACTTAAAGATGGACGGACGTACCTCACGGATGTTTGCCGAATTGTGAATATGGAAGCTGCATTATCATGTGGATTAATGGTTGCAGAATAACAACATCTCTTTGGATACCAACAACATCTGGACAAAGGTGGAACGACTTTATGATCATTTTGCAGCAGCACAGAGGAAGCAGGCATAGACATGCAAATGAGGAGGGGAGGAGGGGGCGGAGATGAACCTGGACCTTCGACCACCTGGTTCAACCAACAAACCACTACATTTAGTGCCAGCAAGGGATGGTTCAACACATTTCAAAAATGATTTGGATTAAAAATAGTTTCTCTGCACAGAGAGGCTGAGTCTGCTGATACACGAGAAGTGGAGGAGTTTGTTAACAAAAGTTTAACAATCTGACCATCGAGGGAGTCTACAGGTCTGAACAAGTTTTTAAAATGGACGAAACAAGCCTGTTCTGGAGAAAGATGCATCTCACACTTTTATTATGAAGGATAAATCCAAAGAACCTGGTTTAATCTCATCTTCATCACCTTAATCGTCATCACTGGACAACTAATTCTTAATCTCCATCTTTTCTGCATCTTTATCTTCTCTGGTGAGTATCCATTTAGATTAATATTTTTTAAAAGGTTTAAGACTTCAGGCCTGCGGATCTGGAGCCACATGTGGCTCTTTGGTTTCTCTGCAGCGGCTCTTTCAAGCTTTGACCAAAACAAACATAAAACTGAATTTTATAGGTTATACCCACAACAAAAAATGACTAGTTTTAGCAGTTTTCCTGTAATTTCCTTTGCAAATATGTGGATATTAGTATTAATACACAGAGTAAATTATACCCCCTTTAATTTTAGTCTTTATTTCTTCAAGGTTGAATGCTTAATTTCTTCAAAATAAGAAAATACATACGCCTGCACAGTTCATTGTTTTAGTTTTAAAAAAAATAGGGGGAAAAATTATATAAACATATATTCTTTACAAGAATCCAGTCTTATGGACTTGTGACCTGGAAATGGGCACCAGTGACCACCTGTAAACCAAAAAGGAAGAAGCGAGTAAAGATAATGGATGGATGGATCGATGGATGGATGGATGGATGGACTGAAGGGTGTATGGATGGAATCCAGTCTATTATTTTGCCTCAAAATGTAAAATTATGAATAAATGTTAACAATCACTAGATATTTTTGTTTTATAATTTCATGCCAACTGGCCAGAAAAGTTCACTTTAACAAAGTGGCCCATGGGCCACCAGTGTTGTCAACTGTATGACGTTTTGTGGCTCTGGATGCATTTAATTTAGTGAACAAAGGGGCAGAAATGGCTCTTTTGATAATAAAAGGTTGCAGACCCCTGCTTTAGATAATTGTTAAGAACATTGTAAGAGTGTGGAAAGGGTTTAAAACACCTTTATATTTACAGTGTAAATGTTTATACAGTA
>JBBPBX010002371.1:45112-83362 GCA_038048925.1 Garcialebias charrua | reverse complement strand
TTGTACACTATCATTTAATGAGATTGTCTTGTATTGTTTCTTTTGTAAAAAAAAAATGAACAAATTTAATAAACATAAACATAAACATAAACACATTGTGCTAAAATATATGTAGTAGTAGTAGCTGAGTCTCATCCTTAGCACATGTTTTGAGTACTAAAAGATTGTGTAAGGTTTGTTTGCAATCTTACAATTAAATATGTGGCGTTAGCTCTGCCAGCTTGTTAGAAAAATATATCATGAACTACTCAATAGACTTTTTTACAAACATTACAAAACCCTGCAAGAAAGTTCATACTCAATAATCCAGGTATCAAATCTGATAAGTCTCAATCTGGTCATCTGGACAGTTTCTTTTAGTCGAAACGTTTCACCCTCAGTCCAGAGGGCTTCCTCAGTCAGAGTTCCAGCACACTGATCTTCCCCCACCAAGCTGTAAACAACTTATGTGGACCAACCAGTTTGCTGGAGCCAAGATGGTTTACAGCTTGGTGGAGGAAGATCAGTGTGCTGGAACTCTGACTGAGGAAGCCCTCTGGACTGCGGGTGAAACGTTTCGACTAAAAGAAACTGTCCAGATGACCAGATTGAGACTTATCAGATTACAAAACCCTCATCATCAAAGTTAAGTCAGGTCCTCTGGATGATTTCTTTTTTTTCTTGAAACGTTTCGTCTCTCATCCAAAAGACTTCATCAGTCAGAGGAACCACAACAAACAGTCCCATGTTATGAACCACTTTGGCCATGGCTGCCTTAAATGAGTTGACAGGGGAGAGAGCGGACTCCAGAAACCATCTTAGCACCCTCAAACTGGTTGTCCCACTAAGTACCGGTAAGTGTGCTATTATGGGACTGAGACTGTTGTGGCTGCTCGGACTGATGAAGTCATTTGGCTGAAGGACGGAACATTTTAAAGATCCACTGACGTGATTTTTCTACTATTCATCAAATTGCTCAAAATATATATATATTATCATTTAAATATGTTAATTTTTGCAAACAAAATGATAAATCACTTTAATTTTGCTTTAAAAGTGATTTTGAACTTCAAGCCGTGTTTAATCATGGGAAATCCGTTTACACCTGAACGCACCATCTGTGATGTAATGTGCAGAGTGAGAGGCAGAGGGCTCCAGTCTCTTCAATAGCAGACATTTTAAAACCTGACTAATTTAGCAATCTAGGTGAAGATTTAAGCTATTTGTCTTCATTTTGGGAAGCAGAAAATAGTTTGGGTGATGGAACAAGAAACAGCAGGATCTAATTTAGATCTGATGCCGTATCAGACTTACTTTTATGTGAGCTGCTCATACCGTGACAAGCCAAGAGCTCTGCCTCAACTCTGCACATGACATCACAGATGGTGCGTTCGGGTGTAAACGGATTTCCCATGATTAAACACAGCTTGAAGTTCAAAATCACTTTTAAAGCAAAATTAAAGTGATTTATCATTTTGTTTGCAAAAACTAACATATTTAAATGATAATATATATATATTTTGAGCAATTTGATGAATAGTAGAAAAATCACGTCAGTGGATCTTTAACATAACTGTCCAGAGGACCTGACTTAACTTTGTTGGACTTTTTAACCTGGATTATTGAGCATGAACTTTGATGATATTTTACAAAACAATTATTGAATGTGCATCAACAACTGATGGCTGTTACAGCCAACTCACTTTAAACCACACACACAAAAAAGCTTTAATTTAGTTAATTCTATAGATTTTATTTATTTATTTATTTAAATTTATTCATTTCAGATTTAAAAAACACAAAAAAACTATTTACAACACCACGTAAATAAAAACAAAACAATACATGAAATGAAAGGAAGCAGAAGAAGAAAAAATCTTATTATATCTGCCCCTTCTTTAACTAAATTAATTCAAACAATTAATTCAAACAACAATAATCCACAAAAAACATAACACAATAAATAACTCATCACACTTTACACTGTATAGTAATTTGGATATAAACCAAATTTTTTCCCCAGAAATTTTGTTTTAAATAATTTTCTTAAACATAGACATTGATTTTGCAACTTTAATATCATTTTCTAAACCATCTCACAGACCTATTCCATGAATGAAAGTAGACCTCTTTAAACTCCAGTAGTTCTATACTTTGACATTACATGTGTGGTTGTAGCTGAGGCTCAGTCACAGCAAATAGTCCTAGTACTTTTCACTGAGCAAGATGTTCAAAACTTTAGGGTTAACTCTTGGTGCCTTCCACGAGGTAGACGCCAACTTGTAAGGATCCACAACTGATTACCTTTTGGAGTCAAACTAGTTCACGATGGCTGTACAGCAGCATTAGTCAACACAAAAATGGCTCTGTCACTTCAACAAATATTTGATATTTATAAAATTGCATGCTGTAGTGGAATCATTCCTAACACATACACTGAGTGTGAAGTCTGCAGGCAGCAATCTGAAGATGGAAATCTGGCAGCAAGGTGGCTTAGTGGTTAGCACTGTTGCCTTACAGCAAGAAGGTCCCGGGTTCAATCTCCGCTCTGTCATTGGGCTCTTTCTGTGTGGAGTTTACACATTATTTACCTGGGTTTCCTTCCACAGTTAAAAACATGCATGTTACGCTGCCTTCAGGCCCAGGCCTCCCTTGCAAAAGCAATTAGTGATCTCAATGAATGTTGTCTGGTTAAATAAAGGTTAATAATCCAGCAATATTGTTTGAGAGTGTGAATGACTTGTCAAGGTTTGAACAAAAAGGGCTCCAACTTTAACCTAAAACTTCTTCAACATAATATTTTCTTAACTTGAATCTCCAGTGAAAGATGGTGATCAAGGTACATTCCTTCATGGATTAAGACGCCTTTAATTTGAAGATGGCTGAGGTCATCCTTGGTCTTTGCCCTGCTTGGACTAGCCATAAGCTCATTGGTCTGCTCAGAATTAATTTGTTTCTCCAAACTGAGGCTGTTTAAAGACAGGTAAGACTTTTGTTTTTTTTATATTAACCTTTCCACGCAACCACACCTCAAATGGTCTGGATTGTCCCTTTAAGCAACTGTCCCTCCATGGCATTTCATAGCAAACTCTGTCAAAAGTAATTGAAGTGTTTTCAGTGGGCTAAATAAATAGATTCTTCTCCAAATAATGAGCAGATAATTAGTCATAATCAAGTATGCTAACAAGAGCTGATTTATTAACTGATTTCTCCATACAGGCTTCACTGCATGCCAGCCTTTATTTTAATAACGCTGTCGGTCCCAATCAACATCATTTTTTTTTTTGTTGCAGAGAAAGAAGTCCGTTAGAAAGCTTTCAAAGTGCCATGCTCTGCTGATACATCCACACAGACTCAGTGTCCTAATGAAGCAGCTATTCAGAGTGAAAGGCGTTTACACTGATTATAAGACGGTGGCTCATGCAGTTAATAGCACGTCTGTTCTTCACTTTATTAAAAACAATATAGTATGTAGATTTTATTTACATCAATAGGTTACTAGTTCAACGGTGGACCCACAGAGATATTCCTGGCTTCTGGTGCTGTGCTGAGAGGAAGTTAATGACAAATCTCTGCCCGGAGTGATGGCGGCTTCAGCACAAGAGGAATAAATTGGGGAAAACAAAAAGGGAAAGCAAAGAGTAGAAGCAATGAGCCTGATATCTGTGACAATTAATTTCAAGTTCAGGTTCAAGACCAAGTTTTTGTCACTTTAGCGATGAAATAATTAAACTTGAATGCTAGTGCCCTACATAGAGCAATAGGATTCACAATAATTGTTTCTATCTCACATGCGAACATGACAGGCATGCCAACTTGAGAATAAAATAGACCCGGGAGGCATAACTTGTTAAGGCAAGGAGCTAAACAAAATCAGGTCATAATGTCTTCTGCTCGTCTTAAAGAGAACATTAAGCAGGAAAAGTGTCCAACGGATACAGACGGAGCTTCTCATCCAATGCAGATGATCTCACATCAGTTCTTCTTGTCCTTTGACAACGAGGGATTGTAAAGACAGGCCAACTGGGTCATGGAGGGATGTCTTTGGAAAAGTTTTCTGGTGAATCATGATCTCGTTCTGATCGTGCCCTATATAAATCATTTTTAAAAAATCTTTGCTTCTTCTATAAAATCTTAAGCAATTTCAGTGTAAAACACCAAAACTGGTGACAGGAAAAAGAGTGTAGCGGTGTTTGCTCCAAAACAATAAATCTCACTGTAGTCCTAGGAATTGTATTTTTTTTTTCTTTGTGTGGTCTCTTTTGTTCTGAATCCATAAATAACTGAGACCACCTAGTTTTTTGAAGTAGACGTGCAGAAATGTTAATAAGCAATAAGACATACAGTCCTACTTCCGGACGTATTCTCCCTCAGTAGCTAATTAAAAGACATCTTTTTGATCTTGTAATAGCTGTGCTTCTCGAGTAAACAAAGCAAGTGACAATGGCACAATATGAATTTTTTTTTTCGAGAGCAGATGAAACTTTTATTCTGGTCTATTTTTATCATTTTTTTGTAATGTAAAAGAGGTATGAGATATTTATTTCCATTCCCCTTAGTGAAAAGAAAAGAAAAATCTAGCAGAGCCTGTAACAATGCTGTAATTGTTTTATGGTTCTACTACATGTTGTGGAAATTTTCACCACGAATAAAGATTTGTTTTGAATTCATGACAGAAAAAGGCCTTACGATCCAAAAACTAAAATGTGGCAAATATGATTGAGAAAAAAAAGTCAAAAAATGACAATGTAGTGAAATGCAAATTATTTAAATCCCTTGTCAAGGTAAAACCAGTGCATAAAACATCTCTACCTCAATCAATTTTACAGTAACGTGTTAAAATTTGATGTGACTAATACAACACATACTCTGAACAATAACACTTTGAGAAAGATCTTTGTTTAAAAATTAACCATATCTCTAACCTCTGGATAGATTAGTAAATAATCATTGAATGTACTCTACTCACTATCCTTGGAGTCAATCCAGTTCCATTTGATTGCCAGAGCCAGCTAATATTAGAAGAAAAAAAAAAGTTTCAGATATTGTGCTTGCAATTTTGCATTTAGTTAATAAGGTTTGACCAAAGCAGCTCCAAACATGATCTCAGTCTAAAACTCTGTCATGAAAAGTGGTGGGTGATATGCCTAAAGAAATGTTAGGCCTTTAATGCAAGTCATTGTTAAACATTACAAATTATCACGTCATACATTTTTATTATCATTTAATTTTAAATACAGCTATGGGTATACTTTATACAGTAGGTATTGTTATGTTGGTTTTAATTTTATATTTTGTGGTACTTTAGTTAATTTTCAGACAGGAAGTAGTATAAGTAATGAAACGAAAACAAGCACTTTTGGGTTTTTGTAATCTTTATGATTTACATATGATTTAAACAAACTTTTTAAATGTTCTAACTTCTTGCAGCTGCGTTATGATTGCTAAAACATTACAATTTTTCTGTATTAGTTAGAAATACTAGGAAACTGATAGACTTCCGTTTGCGTTCAATGGTTACCATGGAAACACGTCTCGCCAAGCCAAACACAGTGACGAGGCTCGGGCGCGCGAGCTAAACTTGTCTGCACAGTGAAGCTACTTTCTTAATGATTTAGAATATCAAAATGAAGCGTTTTTAGTATCTCAGATAATACGGTTTGTACTTTTGGAACAGGTAATTCCTAGCTAGCTAACATGTTTATTTTTATTTATTTATTGCTAGCTAACATTTAGTCAAATTACGGTCTGACGCATTTGACGTGACGTTGCATAAAATGTTCAAGAATGATTACCAGGTAAGTGCAAGTTATGATTAATTTTGACATTTTGCATTGGGAAAATCATGTTTTTTTGCCTATAACACGTTTTATTTGAGGCTTAATTAAGCTGAAACCTAGTTTATTAAATTGAATTATTAGCTTTGATGCCTTTGCAGGGGGGAGCTGTGTTTGACATCTTCAGTGGACAAGGAAAAGACCCTGTAGCTAAATGGAAACTTTGTGGAGGAACCTCAGCTATACATAAAGTGAGCTTTACTAGGCAACTGCTACTTGTACTTTCACAGCTTTATGTGTCCTCTTAAGTCCAGCCACTGTAGCATCCACAACAATCCATACAACATCTAATAAGCTCAGTAACACTGTGTTTACTACATAAGTGCCATATGGTGACACTCCGATAAATCAAATCAGATGTTTGCTAACCACTTTTTGTGGAGGTTAGTTGCTTTTTTCATGCAACACTGACAAATATTCTTACCTTCATTACAATATGCCAAGCCATGCTGCCAACTAAACAATTTTACAGCTTGGATTGATCTTGACACATAGATTTTATAGCTCCAACCTCATATATTTGTTCCCATAAAACCCATTTGTCACTCCTGGGGACATTTACACAACAGGTATACCAGTCATAACCTGCAAGGACTTAGACTCGGCAAGGCCCTCTTTTGAATTATGTTCTCTCTTAGGAGTATAATAAAGAAGTTAAAGGATTTGTTTACTGTTTGGAGGGAAGCAGCCAGACAGTCAAGATGCAAATGCCAGAGAATGCAAAAATGTCTCGTAAGTCACTATCAAGCTTTCACGCATCCATCTATAGCACTTATTTACCTTTTACTAAGTTAATTGCAGTTCAGTCCTCTTCTGTTTTGTTCCAGTCGGGCTTATCCAAAGGTATTTGCTCCTTCAAGTGAATATTCCTCGGTGCCATGATTTTTCTACTGAGCTTGTGTGAGTTCAGGAATCTATTTATTTATTTATGATTTTTTTTATGATTTTTTTTTGCAAAGAACATAATTCCTGGTAATATGGACCTCTGTAGATATTAATGTTTACTTATTTTAATCTTTTTTCAAAATTCTGGTAATTATCATTGCTATTAAAGTTCCTGAAGTGCATTGTGACAGTTGATTTTATGGTACGATATAAATGTGATTATGCACTCCAGACTTCACCTTAGAGACTAATAAAGATTCAATTTGTCTCAATTTGGAACATCTAAGTGACACTGTAGTTGCCGCTGGTAATTTATGTGCTTATTTATCTGTTATTTACAGGATAACAGATTCAGAGCGTCTAAAAAGAAGGCTTCACTTTTCAACACTGCATAAAGAGTTGTCTGCAACATTATTGCATGCAAAGATACCTTTCACAGATTTGAAATGTGATACTGTGAGTCTATTCTGTAATTCATGCATTTTGCACCATTTTAGAGAATTTTTAACCCGTTTTGGTTGTTTGCTTCTTGCATATTTTCTCATTTAAAAGTAAAACTCAGGCTGTATCATTGTGAACTAAAAAACAAGTTGTATTTGTTGTCTTAGTGGTCTACGTTATGCATCGACCTCGTATCGTGGACCAGAAAACTATTCAAGGGATACGTGACCCTGGATGGCATCACTTTGTTTGCTACCTGTAAAGTTCGAAGAATCTTCACTATGAAAACAGATGCTGGGAAAATGTTACATGATGGTAATGCCTTCAGTTTTTAAATGCAAATTGTAGTTTTATTTGCTAACCCCTAGCTCATCAACATGCACGGTGCTTTTAGAGCTAACTGCTCTTCACTGAAGCCGTTTGGTCCCAGCTTTCAGCACAGTTTTCTGAGTTTTGTGTTTGTAGTAAATTGTGTGAAAAAGTTAAGAAATGGTTGTTTTAACTTACTAGACAAAATATTGGTTCATTTTGTAGTGTTTTTTCAAGATTGTTTTCATTTTTTTTTTATGCAGACATGTTTCTTGATGGAGCTTCTCTTGTGGACATGATCCCTCAAAGTTTCCGGTACCCACCTGATGTGCACCAAATTGCTCGCATGTTGAGCATTGAGAATTTGCAGAAGGCAGAGATGAGGTCTGATCATTTCATCTCATACTCTGGTAAGTAAACAACCACTGATTCATAGATCAAGATGTACAAGAAAAAGAAGGATCAAGATATATAATAAAATAAAAATAAAAACTACAATTGATTTAAATAAATAAAGCAACTGAGTTATTTGACAAGATAAAAAAAATATATAAGAAAGCCATTTAATTTGAACCTCATACTTTTGTGTGCTTTTGCAATGGGCTTTGTTTCCTCATTCGATGGTATTAGACTGCTGTCTTTGCAGCTTGCAGTTCTTTTATGTTTTAGCTTGACACTGCCCTCACACACAAAACCAGGTATGGGTTCGATAGGCAGCTTATTTTTCCACCACAAAACTTAACCTAAGCTCTATTGAACACTTTATCTGTGAAACGGCGTGGCGAGTGAGAAATTGGTCTTATCTTTAGCATCGCTACCTGACCCCATCCACTGCTCAAGTGAATGAAATTCCTTCTGTGAGGAGAGCCCTCTGTGTTGGAATGGGATTATTAAAGCTGCAATATAGTGAAGATGAGATGTTAATCTATTGAATATATTTTGATTTTTAAAGATTGAACATAATTTGATTGCTTTTCTACATATTTTTGGTCATTTAGTGTGTATCAATTTTTAGTTTAGTTTTTAGTTTAGTTTATTCATTCATTTTATAATAATACAATACAAAACAATTTACATATATACAATAAGAAAAGAAAAAAAAATATATAAAATGAAAGGCAGCAGATGAAGAAAACAATCTTATTATATCTGCCCCTTATTCTCCAACAAACAATTCAAACAACCAATTTTTTAAATACCAAAACAACAACTTATTTAACTTCCTTTATCTATACAATTACTCATTAAATTCCATTTATATATATGTTTTTAACAATTTAACCTTAATCATTTTTTTAAATACACCCATTGATTTAGCTTCTTTAACTTCTCTTTCCAAGTCATTCCATAACCCAACTCCCTGAATTATGGTAGACCTTCCCTTTAAACTAGTTCTAAACTGAGGTTTCACAAACACATCTGTCCCCTTAAGATTATAACAACTTAATCTTTTAACAAAATACATCTGAATATTTGAAGGCAGTCTACCGGTATTATTCTGAGCTCTGTACATAACTAACAAAATATTGTAATCCGCCAAATTTTCTTGTCCAAAAGGCAATATTTGTTATTTTTCTTGACAAAGACATTTGTTATTCTATTAAATACATTGTTTTTCTCGTTCAAAATTTCTGTGGTCTTCATTCTTGCGTTCATTTGGGCCTCACCTGTACTCAGGGAGCTGCAATTATCTCCGCACACAAAAAAGACATGCACCAATAATCCTGTTCTGCTGCCTTTGTGGCCTTTTTATCATCAAATATTTATTTGTTCTGACAGCTGTCCAAGTCTTGTTGAATCAAGCAGCAATGCCCTTAGAAGAGAGCAACAACCACACATGAGAAATATCTCCTCCTAATTAGCATCTGCGTTATTAGCACAACATACCTAATCATAATTAAAATGATTGCTATTAAAGCAGGCATCCAATTTAACTGTGACAAAGTTGTTTGGTGTATGTTGTTTCTTCAGAGCCTGGTCTGTCAGAAACTGTTAAAAGGACTCTGCAGATTATTATTTTTTTGGTCATGGAGCAACAAACATGCCCCCATTATCCCAGTGCTGCATCAAAGACTCTCTGTTTGCTCTAAAGGTCAATGAATGTTCACAGACTCAAATCCGTACAGAAAATGCTTCTACTGAACGCACATCTCGTAGTAATCCTTATTGTTATCCCGATCTTTATGGGCTTTTGACAGATTTAAAGCACACTGAAATTTGCTCACTCCAGGGGTACATCTCAGTGTGTTCCATCTGTTGTATCGCAAAAAATGTGGTTTCCTCTTTCCTTCCAACTAATCTCTGTCTGTATCGTGTTGTCGATCATGTTTGTCTTGCCGAGTGGAAGCGTTTGCTTAGTGCTTTGATGAGGATCAGACTGAACGTGTATTTCTGCTGTTAGCTTCAGCAGAGGTGGTCCTGATTAGCCCTGGCACACATACAGCAAGGTCAAATTGATCGCGTATCGCAACTCCCACTTCAACCTATTATTTTCACATGGTAAAATGAAGCAGATTGTTTGATTAGAAAAAACAATTCTAGCAACTATCAGATCATTTGTAGCATCAAATTTAGATCCATTTTTTTTAAATTTATATATATATTTTCATGAGTAAGCTACATGCGGTGAGATTGGCTTGTAAAACAAAATAGTGAGCCACTCTATAAACTATAAAACGGCTTCTTTAATGTTTTCTTCTTTCCATTCACAGTGGGGAAAGGACCCTAAAATAGATACTGTTGCCAGACAAAAATGCTGCTTCGTACTCTCTTTAAATATTCTGTTCTGTTCACCAATGAGTTGAGGAATTTTCTCTTTTTTTTTTCTACAGTACCTGATCAGTCTCCCACTGCCATATCAACCAAAGATCGGCGAGCCAAGCCCCAGGGTGTCTTACACACAGCCTCAGGCTCCAGAGCCTCAGCACCATCTCCCCAAACTGGAAGTAAAAGCGGCACAACCAAAGACAGACTGGAGAGAAGTGTACTTTTTATTTACACTACTGTAATCTAATAATTCTAGAAGACAGAAAGACAAACTGGTCAGCTACAACATTCAAAACACCATACCTCGGTATATGTTCCACATTTTATGTTGTCATAAAACGATCTGACCCTCGATGCGTGGACTTCAGAAGTCCTGTGAAGATGTCCAGAGGTACACAGCGCCATCAGCAGCGGTTAGGCCTCTATAGGTTAGACTTCTTTGTGTTTGCAGCCCATCTTTCAAATATTGAATCACACGGGGAAACTTAGAGGCCAAGTTTACACTTTGAGTGCTTTGACATGCTCAAACGATTTAGATCAGTTTTATATAAAAATAATAGAAAGAAACAGTAGAATAAAACTATGTATTTTATAAAAGGATGCATTATAGAAAGATTTTGCTATGTGGTGGTTTGGCGTGATATTTAGTTAAGGAATAACCATCTAACAACAACATAATTGCTTTGACCCAAACAAAACATTGCTTAGGGTAACATCTTCTCCTTGTTTTCTTCACATAAATTGTTCTGCTGAAATCTCTTCCCCAGATAAATGATGCACACGCTTTTAAGCTTTGTTAAAATGTGATTCATCAGATCAGGCGACCTTCTACCGCTGCTTCAGGGTGCAGTTGGGTGGCTGACATGCCTTTTGTAGGTGCTTTTGGCAATGAACTGAGGTCACTGCAGACACTTGTTTGTTCTTAAGTGACTCTGCCTCCCAAGATACAGCAATGATACTCTGACACATTTCTGTTGTAGCCAGCAGAAAGGTTTTCAGCAGATGGTGTATATGCAGCTCTTAATTACCAAGCATACTATATAATTAATCAGTACTGGTTGATACACTGTCTTTCCGTCGGCAACCTGTAGTAGATACAAAAAAAATCCATACTGTCAATACTCAGCTGTTGTAAAGATGTTTTGAACGTTTTGCCTGATTGGTGTATGCCTCTGTGAATTCTCTACCATTACAGAAAAAGCCAAACCAAATATTTAGTCACTGAACTCATATTTTTCTTTGATTATGTGTCACAGGGTTTCCCATCAAGTAAAATGAATACGAAGATTACTCCACAGAGTCAGAATATTAGCAAGATGAGTGAAAATGTATCCCACGGTCAGCGCTCCCATGTTCCTCATGAAGGTAATTTTGTGTGTGTTTTTCTTAGAGTCTGAATGCTTTCATCATTTTAGCATGCCCTTGTTCATCCCGCTAGTTTATCAAACACAATTTCTGTGTTGATCTTTTTTCATTTAACTGTTTCCTTTGTCAAATGACTTTAACTAAATTCTGTTTCTCTCAGCTTCTTCTCACTTGCCTCGAGGTGTATGTGAAGCCAAGAAATGTATATGTTCCAATATCTGTAGCACAAAGTGTGAAAGGAACTTTTTTTTTCTTATTGTACCTTGGATATGTACAAGATATAAAGAAATCCTTCTCAGAAATGGAAGACATATTAGAACTAAAGCTTTAGAAACAAGAACCTAATATTGCGATATACTGCATCATCGTCAACTTAAAAACCAAGAACAAATGTGTTTATTTATTTGGCTTAGGATCAATACCAGCAAGTATCCTGTGACTCAGAATCTTCATGCATGAAGTACCGTAATGCTGTTTTTTCCCTACTCTTCCAAGCATTGTGAATTAATAAAAGCATTACCTATGATGCAACAAATCAGCAAAATAAGAGCAAGGTTTCAATGCAGTATGTTCTCTCCAATAACAGCTTTTATGATTGGTAATACACCCTGCTTTCAGCATGACTGAATGCGAAGTCTGGATGATTAAAATTCCTTAATTCAGCTGAGCATAATGTAGCTGGATACATTCTTTTTTTTTTTTTTCAATGAATGAATGTAAGTAGCTCAGTTACCAAAATGCCTTCATTATTAGGGATTTTCACGGTGTATAATCAGTTCACGGATATTCTCCTGGCAGGCTTTAATAACATTGTTTGAATCTTTTTTTGTTATAAACCTTTTCTGATGTTGAATGTTTGTAGGAGCATTTTTCAAATTACAACCACGCCCGCCCCAAAAGGGAGGCTTCGGCAAGCAGGGATGTAAGAAGCTACGGGTCGTCAGTGCAGGAAAAGAGAAGATGCCATCATCAGGTAACCTCAGCAAAATGCAGTCTTTTGTTTAGTGTGACAGAATAGGATGTTGTGTTATTAATCTATTTGGACAATGGTATGGGTTTAAACTTTTTTTGTTAAGCTCCTCTAGATGATTTAGATGGCCAGAGGAAGACAAGTGTTAGTAGGGAGAAGCATACCTTTCCATCCAGTCAGCAGAAGAGTAGACCACAGCCTCTGACCTCAACAGAAAAGTCAGAACCTCGAACTCCAGGTAAGGCAGCAGGAATAAATGTGCACTTTTAGATGGATAGATAGTTGAGGAAATTTAATAGGACAGCAAGGGATAGGACCATGGATTAAATACATTGATATGCAGCCTGGGTGATTTTGATATCTACCGAACATGTTCTGCTTTTAACAAGCAGCTCCTCTATACTTAAGAGAAATGCCTTTTCCTTCTCTTTACATTTTTCATAAACTTAATCACTTCAAAATATTGCATGAATTAACGTGCCTCGGTCTGCGCCACATCCACTTTTTTTTGCCCCCTCACCCCTTTTAAATTTTACATAACTCACATCAGGGCCACTTGCATGACCCTCCTGAATCCAACCTGCAACCCCACCCCCAGTGGCTACCCTCCACATACACACATGCACACGCATTGTCCTTGTGAAATGAGCGCGTGTGTTCGGAGAGCTCATTTATGGAGGTTTCTCTACAAGCACTGAGCTGCTCCTTTGGTGCAGCCCTGCCCACAGATGGAAAGTAGTTAGTTCATTAATGGTAATGTGGCACATTAAATAAAAGTCAGAGGGACATCTCCTGGGCCCAGGGTTTGCCACACAGTGGGCAATTAGAGGAAGTGATTATACTGTCGAGAGGTTCAAATGTGCTCACTCTTTCAGATTTAGGTGCTTCTGTTTTTGAACTTGGAGAATAAAGATTCAGTTTTTTTATATGTACACACAAAGCTGCAGCAACTTTTGTTTTAGTTTATTTTTACCCTCTTGACTATGTAGTGAGCAACACCTAGATGTTGACTTGTTTTTGATCACAAGTTTTTAAAAACAAAAGCTAAAGCAGGATTACAGCAGTGTTTGCGTGGAAAAATGTTTCTGTTTTTTTTTTAAGATCTTTTGTAAAGTTGTCATTGAAGTTGTCAATGAAAAGAGCTGTAAGAATGATCACTAGAAAACATTGCTGTCATCCATCAAGCACATTATTTTATCAACTGAAGTTATTGAAGTTCTATGATTTGGTAGATTATAATATTTTATCAGTTATGTATAGGGCTCAGAATAACGCATTACCTTTAAATATCCAAATGCATTTTGTTAAAAGACAAAGTTGTTATAACCTTAAGGGAACAGAGATGTTTGTAAAACCACAATTCAGAACTAGTTTGAAGGGACGTTCTACCTCAATCCAGGGAATTGGAATGGCTTGGAGAATGTAGTTAAAAATGCCAAGTCAATGTTTACATTTAAGAAAATGATCAAAATGAATTTGTTAAAAATATATATGTGAAATGAAAATTAGAAAGAGTTAGTCATTTTGTACTGTTGGTGGAAGATTATTGTTTAATCTGATTGTTTGAAAAAAGGGGCAGATAAAATAAGATTTCTTCTTCTTTCTGCTACCTTTCATTTTTTTACATTTTGTACGTTATCATCTATGGGATTGTCTTGTATTGTGTTTCTTTTATAAAAAAAAATGAACAAATTTAATAAACATAAACATAAACATTACATGATTGATGACTCATGAAGTTTTTGTATGTTTTTATTTATTAAAATATTTGCACAATAGGATTATCAAGTAAAACCTAAAAAAAGAAAGAAAAAAAAACAGGAATTAAAAATGATATACAAACAAAAATTTTGTGAAAGTATACCGTACTTAAAGAGTAACTTACCTCACTGTTCTACTGTAGCTCTGCCCCTAGACAAAATTTGAAAACTGCAACAAAGTGGGAGTGTCAACAGACACGGGTGGGGGGTGAGCGAGGAGGTGTGGCCAGGACGAGAGACCGTTATTGTTTTTGAATGTTAAAATTACATTAGTAATAAACAACTTACAACAAGCAACAACAATGTAGATGTATTTATCTATTCTCACCCGATCTATCCGAAACAAAAGGCTTAAAAAAAGAAAATAATACCACAAGGTACGCCGTGACCGGGGACTGAACCCAGGTCTTTTGGGTTCCAAATTGGCTCCCTGCCTCTGCCCCAACTTGGCATTCATGCATCACCAGTCCATAGCAGAATAAGAAAACAAATACAACCACATATTTTTAGAACGTTGGAGTTCAATTAATAGATTTTGATGAAGTGAAAAGTATTCTTAAAATAAATAAGTTGATAATCTGAAAATGATATCGATCAGTGGTGCTTGTATGGTACAGAATGTCGCACCGCGAGAGAGTGTGTGGCAAGCGTGCGGACAGAAAGGAGGGGCGTGGCTCTGCTTGAACCTTTTATACTAACCCAGCAGAGGCTGTGACGACAGAGTAAGAAAACACGTCACTGTGAGAATCGTAGACCAATTAGAAAATTAGGCTGCAGTACAACAGTTCAACCCATAGGATTAGTGAAAACACGTTTTTGGACCAAATATTGCAGATTTAACACTAGGAATACCAAACATATGTACTTGTACATATTTTACATATAGCTCCCATGGGAGACTGTAAAATGACAGATTGAGGAATTTGCATTCCATTAGGTTTGTGTGACCCCCTGGGGCTGAAGTCTTTTGTGTGCTCAAAACATCCCCCCAGTAGCATAAACAAAACATCTCCCCCATATTCCAACAACAACATTCCTTCTGTAGGTTGAAAGTGCAGCTTTTTACAACACAGACCAAACTTTTGGAGATGTTGATGACTCTTTGCAAATGTCAACGCTAGAAACTTCAGTTTATTTTATAGATACTGTATACGTTTTATACTTTTTATACTACTATGCAAAAACTCAGGACAGTATTACACTTTTATTATTTCATTTTATGCTTATGTTCATTGGGTGTTTGGTGTTTTAGGGGTGTTTGGTGTTTCAGTGTTGGTGTAAATTTTCATACTTTTATACTATTATGAAAAAACTCAGGACAGTGTTACACTTTTTTACTATTTTACTATTTTATGCTTATGTTTATTAAATGTTTTAGTGTTTAGTGTTTAGATGGTTACTGTTGCACCGAGGGACTGAGAGAAACGCAATTTCGGTCCTGTGTATGTCCTGTACATATTGCAGTTCTGACAATAAAGTTGACTTTGACTTTGACTGCCTCTAAGCGAGCAGGTCCCCGGTTCAAATCCTGGTCCGGGGGCCTTTCTGGGTGGAGTTTGCATGTTCTCTCCGTGCATGCGTGGGTTTTCTCCGGGTGCTCCGGTTTCCTCCCACAGTCCAAAAACATGCATGTTAGGCTGATTGTTAACTCTAAATTGACCCTAGGTGTGAGTGAGACAGGTCCCTCTTGTAAATGAGTCCCCGTGGCTCAACGAGTCCAGCCTGTATAAATAAAGGTTGAATGAATGAATGAACAAACTGATATGGAGAGAACACAAATTCTGTAAGAATAAAAATACTAAATCTATTACAGTACTGTACAAAGTCAGAGACCCATTGAATGATAAAGCTCTGTATTTGTTGTATAACACAATCATTTTTCCACACTCAAAAGTATGAATGTTTACATGAAAACTGGAGTGAAACAACTTTATTCAATTTTATTTCACTCAGCATGTAGCTTGCAGATAGGCAGATAGGCAGCCGTGGCATAGTGGTAATGGCACTCGTCCACCGATCGGAAGGTTGGAGGTTCGAATCCCGTTTCCCCACACCATGTGTCGTTGTGTCCCTGGGCAAGACACTTAACCCCGAGTTTCTCCCGGTAGGACTGGATGGCGCCTTGCATGGCAGTCTGCCGCTACCGGTGTATGAATGTGTGTATGAATGGTTGGATGGTTGGTATTGTAAAGCGCTTTGGGGCCCCTCATAGGGGGCTGGAAAGCGCTATATAAATAAGCTCCATTTACCATTTGTCCTTCGTCCAGGAAGGACAAAGATGCCTTCCTGACAAAACCGCCGTTCACATAAAGCGCATGTGTCTCCGCGGAGAAACTTATGAACCGACACGGTCCATAGCAGGGTTTCCAGGCCGAAGGCCTGTAAGTCGATGTCCTCGTAAGTCGGGGACCACCTGTACAATCCCGCCGCCTTCAGATAAAAGTGACCAATGCAATCCCGCCTTGACCGTGGAATAGGTGATATTTAGTATTTTTATTCTTACAGAATTTGTGTTCTCTCCATATCAGTTTGTTCATTCATTCATTCAACCTTTATTTATACAGGCTGGACTCGTTGAGCCACGGGGACTCATTTACAAGAGGGACCTGTCTCACTCACACCTAGGGTCAATTTAGAGTTAACAATCAGCCTAACATGCATGTTTTTGGACTGTGGGAGGAAACCGGAGCACCCGGAGAAAACCCACGCATGCACGGAGAGAACATGCAAACTCCACCCAGAAAGGCCCCCGGACCAGGATTTGAACCGGGGACCTGCTCGCTTAGAGGCAGTCAAAGTCAAAGTCAACTTTATTGTCAGAACTGCAATATGTACAGGACATACACAGGACCGAAATTGCGTTTCTCTCAGTCCCTCGGTGCAACAGTAACAATCTAAACACTAAACACTAAAACATTTAATAAACATAAGCATAAAATAGTAAAATAGTAAAAAAGTGTAACACTGTCCTGAGTTTTTTCATAATAGTATAAAAGTATGAAAATTTACACCAACACTGAAACACCAAACACCCCTAAAACACCAAACACCCAATGAACATAAGCATAAAATGAAATAATAAAAGTGTAATACTGTCCTGAGTTTTTGCATAGTAGTATAAAAAGTATAAAACGTATACAGTATCTATAAAATAAACTGAAGTTTCTAGCGTTGACATTTGCAAAGAGTCATCAACATCTCCAAAAGTTTGGTCTGTGTTGTAAAAAGCTGCACTTTAAACCTGCAGAAGGAATGTTGTTGTTGGAATATGGGGGAGATGTTTTGTTTATGCTACTGGGGGGATGTTTTGAGCACACAAAAGACTTCAGCCCCAGGGGGTCACACAAACCTAATTGAATGCAAATCCCTCAATCTGTAATTTGACAGATGTGGTAAGTGTAGTACTCATCTGAATATTCTGGTATTCCTAGTGTTAAACAAATACGCACAAAAACATGAAAACACAGGCATAGTGCTGTACAACATTTTACACACATTCTAGGGAGTTTATCAGCTAAAAAAAAGTTAATTTTGAGGTAAGTTACTCTTTAATGGGCTTTTGTTTAACAACTTACCTGTATGTATCTGTACCTCACTTTACCATCTACATAAATGTATATACCGGTATGTATTATTATTATTTTTTTAGGTGAGCGTAGTTGCAGCCCTGTCAAAGAAAGTCCAGGAGCCAGTGCCACACCAGCAGAGTCTCAGCTCGAACCAGGTTTGTCTTCTGACCTGCGGGGTTGGAACAGCTGGGAGAGTAATGAGGAGTCTGAGCCCCAGCTCACTCTGCAAGAGGAGGTGTTCACTTTTTCATCGCCGCCACACTCACCCAAACGAGGGCAAAGCCAAGGTGACCAGGAAAAGATGGAGATGGGAGATGATCAGGTCCAGAGCAACAGAAGAGGGCGGCATCATGCCCAGCCTGAAGACGACTTTATTGGCAGCGAAAGTGATGAGGTGTGTTTTCTGTAGCAGAGCAGTGGAAGCACACACTCATACACATTTAAAGTTCATCTTGAAAATACTGTATAACTTACACTTCATAGAGGACTAGTTACCAAACTGTTATTCTAATGCTTTCCCTCAGTAGGCCTCCTGATTAATTTAGTTCAGTTTAATTTAAAATTAAAGACCGTGTAAAGTGAATTTCAACATTTTCTTCAATAAACATTATAAATGTCATAATTGTAATCTTGTAAATGAGTAAAAAGTCTCAAAATTGTAGCTCAATTAATTTTGGAGTTATAGAGCAAACTGTGTATAAAGATATTTCTGTTTCAGGATTTTTTAGGCGTGTTTTAAATGTGACCGCGTTTCGTCACGCGGTCTTCTTAAGTATAGCCCCACCCCCTGCAGCTCCAGCCGTATAAATTCGCCTCGGTGGAGCCGTTCACTCGCGAATCGCAGATAGCATCAGATAGCAATAGCATAGATATTTTGTTCATTGTTAGCTAGCTAATCAATTATGCCTCGTTCGTGCATCTTCCCTGGATGTCGCAATGGTCAGGGCACCCGTACAAATCATAACGTGTTTTTATACCGCGTGGTTTTATACCGAGTATCTGTAATGCCTGGATAGGTCAATGGATAAAGCGTTTGCCTTCCGTCCCAAACCTTATGGGTTCAATTCCCGCATGGTACTTTTTTTATTTTTTTATTCATTCCAGATTAAAAACACACAAGAAAACTATTTACAAAAACAGCGTAACTCTTGGAAAAAGTAGCTGCTGTTACAGACAGAACTCAGATAAAAACAGAGCAGGTTTACTGGCTCTGCTGGCTGCCTCTCCACACACAGCTCAGCTGCAGGTCGCAGTACTGCGCTGAAACCACGCCCACGCGCTGACACGCCCCCACAGTTTCAGACCAAGGGAAAATTATGTTTTTTCATGATTTTTGAGACTTAAAGACCGTGTAAAGTGAAATTAAATTTGTGTTTTTATTTTGTCACACGGCATAAATATGTGTTATTAATCACCCATATAAATCTGACTGATTAAAAACATTGATTTCCTTATAAAATTAAGTCTCAAAAATCATGAAAAAACATGATTTTGCCTTGCTCTAGAACGCTGGGGGCGTGTCGCACGTGGGCGTGGTTTCAGCGCAGTTCTGCGCCATGTCCAGCCCCCTTCAGAGCTGAGCTGTGTGGGGAGGCATACGGGGGAAGCAGAGATCCACCTGCTCTGTTTTTATCTGAGTTCTGGCTTCCAGCAGCTCCTTTTTCCAAGAGTTACGCTGTTTTTAGTGCACTAACAACTCTGGTTATGTTTTTAAAGTTGAGGACACATAACTCCGCTGTTATAATCAGCGCTATTTTAGAAGATGAGCGGACTCGCGGTCCGAACCGGTCACATCGCATGCGGGGTCTGATCGCCACACACACACACGCGCGCGCGACCCGGTCACATCGCATGCGGGGTCTGATCGCCTCTCACACACACACACACGCGCGCGCGACCCGGTCACATGCATGCGGGGTCTGATCGCCACACACACACGCGCGCGCGCGGGGGGGGGGGGGGCGGAGGTGCGCGGAGGTGCAGGTGGCATGTGGTCGCTCCAGCAGCACGCCAGTACTGGAGGGAGACGGTCGGTAGCGAGTGAACGGCTCCACCGAAGAACGCATTTATAACGGCTGGAGCTGCAGGGGGTGGGGCTTGTGACCGCGTGACGAAACGCGGTCACATTTAAACCACGCCTAAAAAATCCTGAAAGAGAAATGTGTTTATACACAGTTTGATCTATAACTCCAAAATTAATTGAGCTACAATTTTGAGACTTTTTACTCATTTACAAGATTACAATTACGACATTTATAATGTTTATTGAAGAAAATGTTGAAATTCACTTTACACGGTCTTTAATTTTATAAGGAAAACAATGTTTTTAATCAGTCAGATTTATATGGGTGATTAATAACACATATTTATGCCATGTGACAAACTAAAAACACACATTTAATTTCACTTTACACGGTCTTTAAGATTTTCTTAACTTTAACCATTAGTGTCAGAAAGGAGTGTGTTTTGTTTTCTGGTGCAGAGTGCTTCATGGGCTTGGTTAGTAAATCTGTTGCCTCTCAGCGAGAAGGTTGCTGGATCAAATCCCAGCCTTCCTGGGTGGAGTTTGCATATTTTCTCTGTGTATGTGTTGGTTTTCTCTGGGTATTCCAGTTTCCTCCCACAGAAAAAAAACATGCATGTTACGCTGATTAATAACTCCAAAAATAAACTACATGCGGTCCGGCTCCGCCCCGCTCCGCAGGTCGCAGCTGAGCGAGTCCAGTTTCCACTTCCTCCGCTCTGCTCAGGTCCGCCTGGATGCGCCGCTCTGAGACGCATGCGCGGGAATTGCGAGATTGCGCGATAAATCAAGTGATAAATAAGTAAGTCAGAACAAAACAATTCATTCGGTGGAAGAAGGAGAACAACAGTAGAGACTGCTGCCTTGATCTTCTCTCGTAAATGAGCGACAGGACATGGTTTGAGCAACAGGAAGTGATGTATTACATTTCAGAATAAAATACTTTATTTATTTATTTATTTATTGTATTGCGTTTGTAGGCGTAGTCATAAATGATAGTTTGACAGCATTTTTGTACAAATAAATCCGTATAGAGCTAGGATTAAGTCCGCCCGTGGTGATTTTATTTTGTAAATACGGAAGTTGTGCTCGTTCCTTTTCCTGTTGGTGCGACGTAATCTTCAAAAGTTGACTCCGGCACATCTCCGGCGTCCGGCAGAAATAGAAAAATTTCTAATTTTGACGGACTGCCGTCCGCTCTCCGCAGCTCGCTGCCGCCGTGCGGAGCCAGTGTAAATTCTGTCATTGATTATAATGGGTGCGTATTTGCTGCGGAGATCGGACCGGAGCGGGGCGAAGCCGGAACGCATGTAGTGTATTTTTGGCGTAAAGGTGTGAGTGAGAGTGAATTGTTTGTCTCTATGTGTCCCTGTGATGGACTGGAGACCTGTCCAGGGTGCCCCCCTCACGGTGACTGCTGGATATGGGCACCTGTGACCCAAAAAGGAAAAAGTGGGTAAAGATGATGGATGGATGGATGGATGGATGGATGGATGGATGGATGGATGGAGTGTTTCATAATACAAAGGTCTTCAAATGACATTTGGTTTATTCAAAAGCTGTTCTTTGTTCAAGTTCCAGTCAACTTTATTGTCGTTTCCATCACATGTACAGAGGAAAGCTCTACAGAGAGTGGTGAAGGCTGCACAGAAGTCTGTTGGAGTCAGTCTCCCCACCATCACAGACATTTACACCTCCAGATGCAGGAAAAGAGCCACCTGTATCATGAAAGACCTCACTCACCCAGCACACTCACTCTTTGCCCCACTCCCCTCAGGACGGAGGTTGAGGAGCATCAAATGTAGAACCACTAGACTGAGGAACAGCTTCTACCCTGAGGCTGTTAGACTCATGAATAAATAAACAATAAGAATAATCACTGCAAAATATCACATCATGCTGATGCTGATCTGTTTTCTTGTTGCTGTGTTCATCTGTGACCATCTGCTCATACAGACTCGTGTTCGTGCTGCTGTTTATAATGATGTTTTTCTACTACATTAGGGCTTAGTGTATTACTAGTTGATGTTTTTCTTAGTTAATCCTAGATGTTATTACTGTTTTTCTCTTGCATTTGTTGTTGGATGTAACTGGGACCCTGTGTACATAATCTCGTTTTCATCACATGTACCACATGCGGTGCAAATGACAATAAAGACTCTCTGACTCTGACTACACGAGGGAACAAAATTATGTACGCAGGCTTTCACGTCCAAAAATAGCAAAATATAAAGTACAAAAAGAATACAGTTGTAGACAAGGATCCAAGATAATCACCAAGATAAATACCAAACAGACACCAAACAGCATGCTAAAAGATCCACGATACACGCCAAACACCTACAATGCAAAACATTAAGACGTAACAACAGCAGCTTGAACATGAGTCTGTGGTGAGCAGATGGGCATGAATGAACACAGCAGAATGAGATAGTCAGCAGCATGAGATCAGCAGCATGGATAATCAGCAGCACAGATAAGTCACATATGACCAGTTAAATTGGCATTACAGTGATTTTTCTTTTTCTTACAGTGATTAGCCTGGTTAGGGATTCGTGAGTCCAACAGCTTCAGGGCTTCTTTGTTAAATGTAATAAAGTTTTTTGTTAAATGTAATGATGCTTTAAATGTAACAAAGAACAGCATTATTTATCCTGAGTAGAAAAATTAAACAGTTGAACCAAACTTCTAAAGATCTATCTTTAAAAATATATATATACTGTATACTGTATATATTTTACTTATTTTAAATGTTTTAATACATTTGATAATTCAGAGCCTCAGTTTGTCATGCTTCTGATTAGTTTCCCTTCATCAGATTAATGGCAGTAAAATAATGCTTACTATCTAGCAATTTATTAACAAAATCCAGTTTAAAACACAAATGCAAGTGCTTGAAATCTGTGTTTAAACTTTATTAGAACATCCCAGTGGTTAGTGACCCAGATTTTTGACTTTGCGTTTAGGCAAAGATGTGAAGAAGTTCATAACCACCAGGATGATCTCAGTGTTCAAAGTTAAACCGTATAAAAGCATGTTTGTTTCAAAATAAGTGAATCTTTTTATAGTGACCTTTGTAAAGTGCAGGTATAACCTTTTTCTCCACGAAGCGCTGTCCCGAGTTGACATTTACTTTGGAATTCAAATTTATTACCTGTACGCGTTGAGAAGTAATTCATCTCTATATTCAAAACCAGGGAAAAGTGCACAATCTTTTTCAAGCTGTCACTTTGCATCATTTAGTCAAATTGTCTGCTACTCCTGTTTATTATAATCGCTGTATGATAATAAAAAAGACCAGCTAAAAAGAACAAAAAAAAAGGAAAGAAAAGAAAAGAGAACATCCTGTATAAGTGTTTGCTTTATAAGTGGGGAGAAATCACATGGTATACTTGTGCGCACGCTCTCTCTACACACCCACACACCCTCTCACAAACACACTTACACACCCACATGCAGACAGGTTGTTAGAGGCGAGCATCTTTCTCTCCGTGCAATCAAATGATCATGTTTCCTCTTTGCTGGATTCATCGGAACACTTCAAAAGGGAAAAAAGAGCACTTCAAAAGAAACAAACTCCACCGTACACATGTGTGGCCTCAGGTTTAAAAGAATACAATATTATTTTTTTCTAAACCCACCACTGTTTTGTTTTATTATTGATGCATTTATTCTTGCAGAAAAGCTGCCACGACAATCAGTACAAACAAGAACAATGTGTCCGAACACTCGACTGTCTGAACTAAAAAGTCCCTGCATGCAGTACATCAGTCATTATAAAACTTACTGTGCAGGTAGTTAATTTCATTTTCCACCCTAATATTTAAACACCACAGTGCTTTGCAGTGACTGCTTATTAGCACTCCGGGGATTGAACTGATGACAACTGATGAGAGTGAAAATAATTTGCAACACCTTATAATGAAATGACACAAACTGAGGGAACAGAAAATAATTCACCTTCAAGTTAACTCCCTCAAATCAGAGGTCTCAAAATTATTGGCGACGTTTGCACCTTAATTTTGTGGAAGAGTTGCAAGTTCATAAGATGTAACTTATTCTTTTTAAATCAAGTGACAAAAAGAAGTAAAAGCATTTATTTTTGCCTTGATCTGTTTCATGTTTAGCACAAAATTAACAACTTCTCATTATCACAAATATTCTGAAACTCCTGAATTTTACACCCTGAGTTATTCTAGCAACAAATGTTAATAGTTTACTTTAAATAAGTTTGATTGATATTTTAATAGTTTCTTAAAAATGTATACTTTTTCTCAAAAAATTAAACGCACCTTCAGCTTTGTTGTAAACTTAAAAAATGCATATTTAACACAGTTGGCTAGCATAAATATACAGTAACAACTCACTATTTTCCTAATATAGTCAGCAACTTTGCTCTATTGGTGGAAGCGCCATCCTGGCCTTGCTTGCGTGACTCCACATGTAGCCACACAGAGCTGCACCGTTTGGCTAGATAAGCAGCAGTGAATGGGCCACAGGAGGATTTGGATATAAAAACATTTGCTGACACTGGGATAACTGGACTTATATCATTCTTTAAATACTTATTTAAGGGAAGGAAGTAGTTAGAAAGTTTGTTGGTAAAACTGAAACTTAACAAGCCGCACAGTTAGATAATGAGATGTGCTAAATTAATTCTTATATAACGACAAAGATTCAACTAAGTGAGTTTTTAAAAGCCTGCAGGCAAACATTTCTTATATTAAACTGCTGAAAGTCACGTATATACAGCTACTGTGGTTTGTGTCTTCATGTCCTGGTGAACAGAGACTGCTGTAAACTCAGGAGAATATTGTTTTCTTATCACTCTGAAAGGTGATATGAAGGAAAGCAGAAAAAACACCTTCAGACCGACTTATACACACAGAACTGGACCATTTCATTACATGAAATAATGTAGCGGAGTAATAGCTTTGCATTAAAGCCCGCTGTGTCTCAAATTCCCAGGGTGCAGAGTCGCTCAGTTTGTGTCTTTTGCTTTTTTGCTGATTCAATAGACACACACACACACAAACAAGTTAAAGCTAGCACACTACGTTTGTATATTAAAATTCAATTCAGTTTATTTATATAGCGCCAAGTCACAACAGAAGTCATCTCAGGGCACTGAACAAATACACTCATGTTCATAAAAAGTAAGTTAATAACATTAATTTTCTGAGGAACAGACTTCTTTGAGTTTAACTTCATTGCAGAACTCTCATCTTGAGCAAGCTTAAAGGCAACAGTGGAAAGGAAAAACACCCTCATGAGGAAGAAGCCTCAAGAAAACCAGGCTCAGGACAAGCGACTATCTGCTTCAAGGGTTTGAGAGGAACAGGAACGAGGAACAGATACACAATGGCAGGTCGAAAATCACGTTGAGATAGAAATAATATCAATTGAAAATTATTCATTTGTAACAGTTAATTTTAAGAAATAAGGTCAATTTTTCCTCCAGTACTATAGTCTAAATCTATGGCAGAATAACAAGCCAACCCTAACTATAGGATTTATCAAAAAGGAAAGTCTTAAAACTGGACTATGTGTCAGCCTTACAGTCATAAACTGGAAGTTGGTTTCACAAGAGAGGAGCCTGATAACTGAAAGATCTTCCTCCCATTCTGCTCCTGGAAACTCGAAGAACCGCAAGTAAGCCTGCAGTCTGAGAGCGAGAGCTGTTAGGAAAATATGGGACAATACGATCTGTAATACAAAGTATAAGATGGAGCTAGGTTGTTGAGGGCTTTGTATGTTAAAAGTAAGAATTTGAATTATACTCTGAATTTGACAGGGAGCCAACGGAGAGAAGCTCAAACTGGAGAGATATGATCTCTCCTACTCTCATTAAACTCTGGAAGCAACATTTTGGATCAACTGAAGACTTTTTAAATAATTATTTGGACACCCAGATAATAAACCATTGCAATAGTCCAGTCTAGATGTGGTAAAAGCATGAACCAGTTTTTCTGCATCATTTTTACTGTAGATAAGATATTTTCAATTTTAGTGATATTATGCAGAAGGAGATTGTACAAGTACGGTAGTAATGTTTTTAATATGGGGTGTTAAAAGAGATATCCTGATCAAAAATATCACCAAGTTTTCTAAATTTAGAACTGGAGGACAAATTAATCCCATCCAGAGGAAGTGAAAGACTGAAAAATGTACTGTTCCTAAAATGTTCAGGTCAAAAATACCAGTTTTCTAAATTTAAAGAGAAAATTACCCATCCAGAGGAAGTGAAAGACTGAAAAATGTACTGTATTCCTAAAATGTTCAGGTCCAAAAACTTAAACCTCAGTTTTGTCTGTGTTTAAAAGCAGAAAATTTCAGGGCATCCAGATTTTTATGTCTTTAAGACATGCTTGAAGTCCAAGTAGCTGATTGGATTAATTGGGTTTCATGGACAAATATGTGTATCATCAGCATAACATTGAAAATTTATCTCATGCTGTTTAATAACTTTACGTAATGGAAGCATATACAGTACAAGGTAAAGAGTATTGGTCCAAGAACTGAACCCAGAGGAACTTTAAAAAAAAAACAAGTCCCTTAGTTTTTTACAATGTGTCTTGTTTATTGGTTTTCATCTTAGGTTTTCAATGATTCAAGGTTTTTTATTGTCATTCACATCACATGTGGTACATGAGGTGGAATGAAACTATGTACACATGGTCCCAGTTACATCCAACAAAAATACAAATTGTAAAGTAAAACAGTAATAAGATCCAAGACATGAAATAAGAAATACGCTAAACTAAGAATACACCAAGCACTAATAGTACAAAACCATGTGCCAAACAACAGCAGCATGAACAGGAGCCTATGTGAGCAGATGAGGATGAATGAACACAGCAACATGAAACAGATCAGCAGCATGAGATCAGCATCATGGATAGTCAGCAGCACATAACAACCAAGTGACATTACAGTACTGTACAGTGATTTTTTTTTTTCACAATAATTTTCACAGTGATAATCCTGACTAGGGACTCATGAGTCTAACAGCTTTAGGGTAGAAGCTATATATATATATATATATATATATATATATATATATATATATATATATATATATATATATATATATATATATATATATATATATATATATATATATTAGGCATGTAACGAGATCTCGTTGTACGAGATCTCGCGATATTAAACTCCCGCGATATCTCTCGTTGAGAGGTAACGTTGTCTCGCGAGACGCTAATGCTAGCGCTAGCAGAGCCCCTAGCAAGTCAGCGTCACGGACAGCATGGCTTCGCCGGATGAAGTTGCTATAGAAGACGCCCCAACTACTGATGGAGGGTCCCGGTGCCGCAGACGCCTCTACATTGATGGAGGGTCCCGGCGCTGCCGACGCTGCCCCGGATGTAAAGACACACGCGTAAACACCGGTGTGACCGGTGTTGCCAGATAGAGTCCCACCCACCCAAAGCACTCTTTACCCGCAAAAGTCAGAAGGAAAATCGCGGTGAACCGCCCAATCTGGCAACACTGGTGAGTGACGGCTGCAGATTCAGCGCTGATGCGGATATTTATGTTCAATTTTTGGAAAGTCCTGCGTGAATNTATATATATATATATACAGTATATATATATATATATATATATATATATATATATTAGGCATGTAACGAGATCTCGTTGTACGAGATCTCGCGATATTAAACTCCCGCGATATCTCTCGTTGAGAGGTAACGTTGTCTCGCGAGACGCTAATGCTAGCGCTAGCAGAGCCCCTAGCAAGTCAGCGTCACGGACAGCATGGCTTCGCCGGATGAAGTTGCTATAGAAGACGCCCCAACTACTGATGGAGGGTCCCGGTGCCGCAGACGCCTCTACATTGATGGAGGGTCCCGGCGCTGCCGACGCTGCCCCGGATGTAAAGACACACGCGTAAACACCGGTGTGACCGGTGTTGCCAGATAGAGTCCCACCCACCCAAAGCACTCTTTACCCGCAAAAGTCAGAAGGAAAATCGCGGTGAACCGCCCAATCTGGCAACACTGGTGAGTGACGGCTGCAGATTCAGCGCTGATGCGGATATTTATGTTCAATTTTTGGAAAGTCCTGCGTGAATATCTATTTTTTTTAAACAAAGTTGAACGTTCTAAGGTCTAAGGAGATTCAATCAGTAAAATGAAGACATCAGTTGGGTTTGTAATACATGTTAAAACAGAATAAAAGCCTTTTTGCGGCATAAAACCGATCTTTGAAGTTTTCTTGAACTAATATTAAAATCTCGTCTCGTTCTCGCGAGCTCTGTAATTTGTCTCGTCTCGTCTCGTGAGTTTTGTGTATCGTTACACCCCTAATATATATATATATATATATATATATATATATATATATATATATATATATATATATATATATATATATATATATATATATATATATACAAAACAACATGGCGTAACAACAGCAGCCCAAACATGAGTCTGTGAGAGCAGACGGGCATGAATAGTGCTTGTCTTCTTTAGTTTTTTATCTCAAGTCACAAACCAGGCTTTTGTTAGCTGTTTGACAAGAAGAATAAAAAGTGACGTACTACAATGTGTAAAATGTGAGAACTAACCTTCCTATATGCATGCACTTTAACCATTGTAACTAGATTGGATGTCTGAGCAGCTGAAAGCACAAATAGTGACCATGCTTGCCCCTGTGCTCAGCTTAATCTAAGTTAGTCATTCCACACCAACCGTTGACCGTGGAATGCTTCATGTTAGCATCAACAATGTTTGAAAGATTCAGCACACAATGGAAGATTTAGCTTTAGCTCCTGTGTTCTGACACCGCAAAAAGTGTTCAACTTATATGTGTTGTTACCCATCCAACACCAATCAGCCTGATTTTCATTTATTTATTATTATGTTTTATTTATTACAGGATGCTACTTTTTGAAGTTGAGGCATTATTATCTTTCAGAGCGTTGCATCAGATTTGCACCGTTCTCTTAAGTAGACATTTGCTCCTAAACAGAGAGAAATATTAAAAGCAGAACAAAGCAATGATCTTGGAGTATCCGAAACACTTTGAAATTTATCAAAAACAACAGAGCAAGGTAAAGTTTGTTATATTTTCACATGAAAACAGTTATTTTGATGCAAGAAAAAAGAAAAGCGGTTGACTGTGCAATATCTCGGTGATGCACATTCTTGATCACAGCCACACCCATAGTCCATCCTTTCAATAATACATGTAATTCATTGTTTATTCACCTGAACTTATGAAAATGATAAAGCAAAGAAAGAGAAGAGGGAGCAAATAATATAGAGAGCTGGTGAGCTAAAAGCCTCCAGGGGCTTATGATAACCCTTCACCCCAAAATAAAGCCATGAGATGAAAGAGAAGAAAACACAGAAGTGTGAGGTTACATGGACAATGTAGTTTGTGAAAAAGTCAGAGTCAGAGAGTCAGAGTCAGAGAGTCTTTATTGTCATTTGCACCGCATGTGGTACATGAGATGAAAACGAGATTATGTACACGAGGTCCCAGTTACATCCAACAACAAATGAAAGAGAAAAACAGTAATAACATCGAGAACTAACTAAGAAAAACATCAACTAGTAATACACTAAGCCTAATATAGTGGGAATAAACAGCAGCACGAACATGAGTTTGTATGAGCAGATGGTCACAGATGAACACAGATGAACACAGCAACAAGAAAACATATCAGCATCAGCATGATGTGATATTTTGCAGTGTTTATTTTAATTTTATTTTTATTTATTCATGAGTCTAACAGCCTCAGGGTAGAAGCTGTTCCTCAGTCAGAAAAAGTAAAGCCCATACCATGAATCTTCTAAATGTGTATACTGTATACAGTATACAGTATTGGCATTCAGTTAGGCTATACAAATCCAGCAACTGATTGTTTTCAGTTTTATAGTAAATTAGAAAAAATAAACCATAATAAGTGAGAACATAATTACAATTTTATTCATTTTAAGTTGGCATTACTCACTTCTTTGAAATCAAGTTTTCTTAAAATATAAATAGAATTTGAAACATCTATTCATCAAGTTAGAATAATAAATTGGTGATGGTTTGTAACCAATAGAGCAAACTGACATTAAAATTTTGCTCCACCGAAATTCTGTTTTATTATAAAACATTCATTCAGAGTAGGTTTGAATATTCCCTCTGAAGTGTGCAGCTTGCTCCTTCAGTGGACGACGGCAGCTGTTGGCAGCTTTGTTTCACAACAGCTGCATTAGATTTTACTGCCACCAGTTATACATAGACGGAGAACTGTCAGCGCATGGTGATAAACTTTCCACAACCTCTTCAGAATGATCATTTGTGCTTTCTCCACAAACACTACAGGATGTTTTTAACCAAAGAATACACACCAGCGTCTTGTTAACCCAGCTAGCTTCAGCTACACTAACTGCACACACGTACGTTGGTGTAAACTTCTAACGTGGTCAGCTGATTCGAATAACGTTTTTGAGAACTTTTTCTGAGTTTCTTTTCCAGTGAAAGTGGGTCATAATTTGAATTCTGTGCTGTGAATTCAGCTGCCATAGTCAGTAAAGGATAACTTCTTGAATTGAAAATTGTGGTTTTCAGCCACACATTTCTTCAGTTTTCAGAACCATGCATTGCTTTATGTACAGTAAACAGTGTCTTATATAATCTCATTGTTAGGCAACAAACATTAGAGCTTGAGAATTGAGAGCTACCTCCATATTTGATTGTTGGACAGATGAGCAAGGGCAAAGTAAATTCTATGAACCATTTTAAATGTGAGGCTAATCTAAAGTTAACTTACCAATACCATGTGAGATCAGACAACACCTTGCCTTTATACTGTTGTATTTTTGTGGTAAAAACATACTTTATTGGATAAAAATACTATTAAGTTTTAACAATTGACAGACTTGTGTTTCCTTCAGGATAAGAGAAACAACTTGTTCGACTATCAGAAATCTAGAACATCCTCTCCTGCTTCACCCAGACCTCCTGATGCAACTCAACATGAGCAAACTGAACATCATCCTGAATCTTCTAAGACAAACCAAGCATCACAAAAACAGCTTTTATCAAACACCTGCATGCAGCTTCTATGCAGTGGGGGAGCTAAACCAGCAGGGATGGTCCCCACACGCTGCCTCTCACCAGACACGCAGGACCTCAAGTTGCAGAACCATGTTTCCGACAGGACCAGCAGTGTTTCACTTTGTACAAAGCTTCTACAAGAAGTCATGTTGGGTGACTCCAAACAGCACAAGGTGACTTTTACAATCCTAATAAGCAACAATCATCTTAACAGTGGCTATATAATCTTGTTTTTCTGTCTTAAATTAAGCAGATAAATACCTATTATTTTCTATTTCCTTCTCATAATTAACTGAGTAGCTGTCTGTGGGCCACCATAGCTAATTACCTCCACTGTGAGCTGTCTATGTTTAATGTTGCACTGTATAGTCAATCCGATTGTATCAACACTAACTAAATGAATCCTCATTAAAGATGTTATATGAAGCAATGCAAAGAAACTTGACCATTGAAATATCCTCTTAATTTACAGTTCAAAGTTGTTTTCATTGTTTTAATGAAATGCCTTTTATTTTTGAGAATTGCCATCATAATTACAACTTAATACAGATATATATATATATATATATATATACAGGTAGTCCCCGACTTACGAGCGAGTTCAGTTACTACGACTATCTCGTAAGACGAAAATCTCGTAAATCGGGGATTACCTTTTATACCGCACGAGCCGCCACTTATACACGTACTGTACATGTGTGGTAATGAACAGTTACCAAGCATTTTGCCTATCCTAACACTTTAAAACATTTTAAAAGAACATACATAAAAAATATAAAAAATTCTTACTTTGAGCTGCAGCTTCTCTCGTCTGTTTGCATGTTAGCTCCGCCGCGTTAGCTCCGCTGTGTTACGTCCGAGCTCCGTTGCTTCCTGAAGCACCACGCAGTCCAAACTGTTTACAGAAAGGACTGTTAGTATGTTAACTTCATACATTTGGAGCCAGAAAAAGATCTAATAACTTACCGAAAGTCGTTTCTATGCTGTGTCCGTCCATCCAAAACCATCTGCGCGCGTTAGCTGTTGTTAGCCACCGCCATTAGCTGCACTCGTTAGCCTGTTAGCCCCTCCAAAAAGGCTGTCGGCTTTGTTTCTCCAAGTTAGCTCGTGTCCCCCGATATCTTGGCTGCCAGATCGAAGCAACCTCCAGGAACCTCTGATCGCACAAAGCCTGCTGTCGGCTGGAGCTACGAGACTGGAGCTAACTGGCTAATGTTAGCTCTTTGCTAATCCGGTCTGGCTGGCTGTCTGCTGCTTCACGAAGTCAACAGTGTCGTTTTGCTTCGCCCATCCGTTCTTCCACAAAACCACCGTTCAGCTCCAGATCATGTATCTGAGCGCAGGAACCTCTGATCAGATTCTGACAAAGCCTGCTGTCGGCTGGAGCTACGAGACTGGAGCTAACTGGCTAAGGCTCTATCATGGTGGCGTTTGTACGACCCCGAAATGGCAGACCGAGAAAGAATACACAACAACCAGGAATACAAAATAAGTGTTCTTTATTTACAGGTGAAGGTGGAAGCCTGGAGCTGCAAGAGAACGGAGTAGAGGTGAGTATCCAATCTTGGAGGGTTGATGTTTGAATCTCGAAGTAATCAGAATTGTCTTACTTGTTGTCTTAGATGGATGAATCAAAGAAGAGTGGTCCTGGTTCTTGGCGTGGTGTTGAATATAGGTGAGGAGCGGTGGAGAGAGGAACAGGCAGACCCAGCCTTTTGTTGAGTAGCTGATGGACTGGACTCTTGATGATTTCTGCAGGTGCACCCGAGAGTGCTGGAGGAAGACCGTGGAAGGACTTCAGAGGAGCAGGACATGGAGGTCCCAAAGGCAGAAGTTGTCCCAGCACTGAAGAGGTGTCCAGCTGCTGCTTAAGTAGGCCACCAGAACCAGTCCTCATCAGGCAGCAACAGGTGGGTCTCATCAGGACAATTAGAAATGTGCTGTGGAGAGAGTGGGAGAGACAAACACAGGGAGAAAACCAGGAACCCTACAGAGCCCCCCCCTCAAGAACCGCCTCTCGGCGGTCGTAGTCGCCTCTCAGGGTGGACCCTAAAAAAGTCAGCAATGAGAGAGGGGTCAAGGATCCGCGACCTGGGAACCCATGAACGTTCCTCAGGGCCGTAGCCCTCCCAATCCACCAAATACTGCCAACCACGGCCCCGACGCCTCACATCCAGGAGGCGCCGAACCGTGAATGCTGGGTCACCGGCGATCAGGCGGGGGGGCGGTGGGAGGTCGGCAGGAGGGTGCAAGGGACTGGTAGACACAGGTTTCAGGAGGGAGACGTGAAACGTAGGGTGCAACTTCATGGAAGCTGGGAGTTGCAGACGCACAGCAGACCTATTGATGATCTTGACCACGGGGAAGGGACCAATGAACCGTGGAGCCAGCTTGCGTGGAGTGTCCCTGAGCGCGATGTCCTTGGTAGACAACCACACCTTCTGTCCGACGTGATAGGTGGGCGCCTCCCTCCGATGCCTGTCAGCAAAACGTCTGTTCTGTTCCACTGACCTGGCAAGGGCCTGCTTGGTGACACGCCAGGTCCTCCTGCAACGTCTGACGTGCAAGTTGACAGAGGGAACTCCAACATCAACCTCCTGCGAGGGAAACAGAGGAGGGGAGTACCCCAGTGCGGCCTCGAATGGGGACTTTCCAGTGGCCGCGGACACCTGGGAGTTGTGGGCGTACTCGACCCATGGCAACTGCTGAGACCAAGAAGAAGGGTTGTTGACAGTGACACACCTTAGCATGGCTTCCAGTTCCTGGTTGCACCTCTCAGTCTGGCCATTAGACTGAGGGTGGTATCCCGAGGACAGGCTGGCGGATGCACCGATTGCCCGACAGAAACCCTTCCAGACCTGCGAAACAAATTGGGGGCCTCTGTCAGAAACAATGTCCACAGGGATGCCGTGGAGGCGAAAAACGTGCTCTGTTATCAGGTGGGCTGTCTCCATTGCAGAGGGAAGTTTCAACAGAGGAACGAAGTGGGCGGACTTAGAAAAACGATCAACAATCGTGCAGATAGTGGTATAACCATTGGAAATAGGCAAACCAGTGACGAAATCGAGTGCGATGTGCGACCAGGGCCGGCTGGGAACGGGAAGAGGCAACAACAGTCCCGCCGGTGGTCGGTTGCTGTGCTTGCTCCGCGCACAGGTGGGACAAGCTGCGATGAAGTCCCTGACATCCTTCTCCAAGTTGGGCCACCAAAAGTGGGTCCTGACGAGCTGCAACATCCGACAGACACCTGGATGACAAGAGAACTTGGCGGAATGCACCCAGTGGAGCACCTTACCGACGGCAGTTGGGGGAACAAATCTCCTATCCCCGGGGCCAGTACCCGGGTCGGGTTCAGTCTGCTGTGCGTCCTGAATCACCTTGTCTATCTCCCATGTCAAAACGCCCACCGTGCAGGATGGGGGAAGAATGTTAGTGGGGATGTCGAGGTCGTCCGCTGCAGCAAACTGCCGTGAGAGGGCGTCCGGCTTCACGTTGCGTGTCCCTGGAATATACGAGACAGAAAAGTTGAATCTGGCAAAGAACAGCGACCAACGAGCCTGTCGAGCATTGAGTCTTTTAGCGCTTTGCAGGTACGCCAGATTCTTATGGTCAGTGAGAACCACAAACGGAGTTTCGGCACCCTCCAGCCAGTGACGCCATTCCACCAAAGCCATCTTAATGGCCAGCAACTCCCTATCTCCAACATCATAGTTACTTTCAGCAGGTGAGAGGCGCCGAGAAAAGAAAGCACAAGGATGAAGCTTGTTGTCCTCCACCGACCTCTGGGAAAGAACAGCACCCACTCCGGACACGGAGGCATCCACCTCCACCACGAACTGGCTGTGGGTGTCAGGGTGAGACAGAATGGGAGCTGTGGAAAACAAAGTTTTGAGGTTAGTGAAAGCTCTTTCAGCGTCCAGAGGCCAGTCAAACCTCCTGAGGGAAGACGTCAGTTGGGTTAGAGGCGCGGCAACTTTGCTATAATCCTTTATAAAACGTCGGTAAAAATTGGCAAATCCCAAGAAGCGTTGAAGTTGTTTTCGGGTCGTAGGAGTAGGCCAGTCCACCACCGCCTTAATCTTCGCTGGGTCTGATCTTACCTGTCCTCTCTCGAATATGAACCCCAGGAAGGAGACTGTAGAGATGTGAAACTCGCACTTTTCAGTCTTGACATATAAATGATTTTCCAGAAGACGTTGTAACACTGACTTTACATGGCAGATGTGTTGGTCCTGACCTTTGGAAAAAATGAGAATGTCATCTAGGTAGACGAAGACGAACACCCCAAGGAAATCCCGTAGTACATCATTCACCAGTGACTGAAAAACGGCAGGGGCGTTGGTTAAGCCAAAAGGCATGACCAAGTACTCAAAATGGCCCATGGGTGTCTTGAAGGCAGTCTTCCATTCATCTCCCTGGCGCATACGTACGAGGTGATATGCATTCCTGAGATCCAGTTTAGAGAAGATTGTTGCTTCTCGAAGTTGCTCATAAACTGAATCGATGAGTGGAAGAGGGTATTTGTTTTTAATCGTAATTTGATTAAGGCCCCGGTAATCAATACAAGGTCGAAGAGACTTGTCCTTCTTTGCCACAAAGAAGAAACCAGCACCCAGAGGGGATGTGGATGGACGGATGATGCCACTCTTTAATGACGCCTCGATGTATTCCGTCATCGTCGCCCTTTCAGGACCAGAGATGTTGTACAGTCTGCTAGACGGTAGTGGAGCTCCGGGTATCAGGTTAATGGCACAATCGTATGGCCTGTGTGGCGGCAACGACAAAGCTTTTTGTTTACTGAAAACAGCTGCTAAGGAGTGGTAAACTTCAGGGACCACGGATAAATCAATGGGTTCAAAAGGTGTTTGTTTGACAGGGCTAGAAGAGATGGCTGAGCGAAGACATTCAGCTGAGCAACGCACCCCCCAATTGTCAATACGACCCTCCTCCCAATTGATGTGAGGGTTATGTAACCTGAGCCATGGATAACCCAAAATGATAGGCAATCTCTGTTTCTCGACAATAAGAAAATTACCCAATTCTTGGTGGTTACCAGATACCACAAACCTAAATTTTATTGTCTTGTGTGAAATGGTTGAAACTGTTTGACCAGTGAGAGCAGAAACAGAGATGTCTTGGTCCAATTTTAGAGACTGGATCTGGAGTTCGTCCACCAAGCTCTGGCTGATCAAATTTTGTTCGGCACCCGAGTCGACCAGGGCCTGAACAGGGAAAGTCACAGTGTTAATACAAAGGGTGACGGGCAGTTTCAAACAATTTACAGGAGTATCAGAAATAGTACCCACCAGCATCTCCTTTTTAACTGGTGGGCTCAATCTTTTACCCGCAGAGAACAGGCGGATAAAGTGTGTCCCTTCCTTCCACAATATAGACAGGCTTTGTTTTGTAGGCGTCTCTGTCGCTCCTCCGGTGTCAGCCGAGTGTGTCCGATCTGCATCGGCTCGGGTTCGGAAAATGACGTCATGGGAACCGGTGGAGTCCTTCCGGATGACAGTTGTTGATGGGAGTTGTAGTTCTCCTCCATCTGACGTTCTCGAGCTCTGTTATCAACTCTAATAGCCAAGGCAATAGTTCCATCTAGGTCAGCAGGTAATTCACTAGTGAACAGTTGATCTTTAATGTTGCTATTGAGCGAATTCAGAAAGGAACTACGTAACGCCCTCTCACCCCAACCGGATTCCTCCGCCAGAATGCGGAAGTGAATGGAGAACTTCGCCACAGTCTCTCGTCCTTGCCGGACTGAAAATAATTTCTGAGCGGCTTCCTCTTGTAACAAAGGATAGTCAAATACCTTGAGGAAGTCCTGGATGAAATCAGCAAATGGCAAAGTCTCGATTCGACGTCGTCGGAGGTAAGCGTTGGCCCACTGCAGGGCTTCACCCTTAAGAGAGGCGACAATATATGACACACGAGACGAGTCAGTGGAGTACGTTACCGGGGCACGGCTGAACGCCAGGTTGCATTGAAGCAAAAAACCACCGCATTTCCTTGTATCGCCCTCAAAAAATTCAGAAGGCTTGATGTCAGGTTCCTTGACATGTTGAACGTGCCTGGTCTCCGTGGGTTCCATGCTTGTAGACTGTTTGGGAGGAGAAGAGGGATTAATCTTTGTCTTTTGTTGGAGAGAATGTACCATACTCCCTAGTTGAAGGAGATTTTTTTGCATAGTTTCTTGTTGTTTAAGAATTTGTTGTAAGGCTAAAGTTACAGAGTCTGTTCCCTGACTACTACCTGGTTGAGGTGGTTCCTCCCCAGTCGTGCCAGAGGGGTCAGTTTGGCTGGGACAAACTATCATGGTGGCGTTTGTACGACCCCGAAATGGCAGACCGAGAAAGAATACACAACAACCAGGAATACAAAATAAGTGTTCTTTATTTACAGGTGAAGGTGGAAGCCTGGAGCTGCAAGAGAACGGAGTAGAGGTGAGTATCCAATCTTGGAGGGTTGATGTTTGAATCTCGAAGTAATCAGAATTGTCTTACTTGTTGTCTTAGATGGATGAATTAAAGAAGAGTGGTCCTGGTTCTTGGCGTGGTGTTGAATATAGGTGAGGAGCGGTGGAGAGAGGAACAGGCAGACCCAGCCTTTTGTTGAGTAGCTGATGGACTGGACTCTTGATGATTTCTGCAGGTGCACCCGAGAGTGCTGGAGGAAGACCGTGGAAGGACTTCAGAGGAGCAGGACATGGAGGTCCCAAAGGCAGAAGTTGTCCCAGCACTGAAGAGGTGTCCAGCTGCTGCTTAAGTAGGCCACCAGAACCAGTCCTCATCAGGCAGCAACAGGTGGGTCTCATCAGGACAATTAGAAATGTGCTGTGGAGAGAGTGGGAGAGACAAACACAGGGAGAAAACCAGGAACCCTACAGGCTCAACTCATGGGCACTGCCAAAAACTGACTGACTGCCGAAAACTGTCGGAAACTGCCGCAAAACTTTGTAAATCGGCTTAAAAATTAAAAATTATGCACTCTACTTATTTATAAAGCCATTTAAAACAACCACAGCTGCAACAAAGTGCTGTACACATGAAATTAAGAACATTTAAGCACACAAAAAAAAATCATATTTTTATTAAATATGATAGCTCGTAAATTCGGAACCTCGTAAGTCGATGTGCTCGTAAATCGGGGACCACCTGTATATGTATATATAAACATGTACTGTATATATATAAAAACCGTTCTGTTACTACGACTATCTCGTAAGACGAAAATCTCGTCTATATATCTATATATATATATATATATA
>JBBPBX010002371.1:19692-45079 GCA_038048925.1 Garcialebias charrua | reverse complement strand
ATAAAACATGCTTAAGATAAAAAAAGTGCGTAGACCTAACATGAAGGAGGATTATATAGAATTGTTACAGAAGAGTTAACCTTTAAGCACGTTGTTAAGGCTTCATTGTCTGTAAATATGTTCAGCAGTCTCAGCCTGACTCTGAGATACTCCTGCAGGCAACGGTTTTCTCTAGAATAGGCTCTGTTAAATCCACCACGCGCTGTTTATCCTGCATTAGACATCAGGCAGGAAAGAACATGTGAGCAGGCTTGTTGTGAAATCCAGATGTTTTTCAGGAATTCATGGACAACTTTTGTTTATAGATTTCCTCAAAGTTGAATTAATGAAGTTCAGTTTAGGAGCTATTAGTTTGGTTTAATAGTATCCAATACCTCTCAACAATTCTCAAAATTTGCATTGCAAAATTAAGTTTATTTTTACCTGGAATGAAAATGTCAGTATGGAGGCTATGTATGAAATGTGCAGCTTATTAAGAAATGTCATGTCATTACACCTCGCTGTCTGTTTGTCTCAGTAGCACTGTGTGATCTCAATTGGTTTAGACAGCCAGAGAGGTTAGTGAAAATGTTTTCAGGATCAAGCTTGGTCTGTTAAAAATTGAGGTAGTCCGTTGCTTCTGTCGACGGGATCCATGATCAGAGAAGAGTCAGCTGAAGTGATCAGAAGGCTTGAAGCAAGTTCTGTCACATAGCTGTTGCTTTCTGCATGTGCAAAACTCACTGCTGAGTGATATCGCAGCATCATTCATCATTGCAGCTCCTCACCGCTGATTTGTGCCAACTCCAACAGTCAGCATGCAGTGACGGCTTTGAGTGAAATGTTGTCAAAGAAATATGACAAGGAATTTGTTTCCCCTCCTGCAGCTCCTATGTATTGACTATCATTGATTTACCACTGGGGCAACACCAGGCTAACATATGCTTTCTCTGACAAATAAAATTAACATAGACTCCTGATGTATGCTCAATGATCCAGGTAGATGGATCTAGGTGTGACTCCACTCGACTCTTCTTTTCTTGGTTCTTCTCAGGTGTAGGTGGTTTGCCACTGTGACTTCTTTCCCCACCCTGTGGGCGGGATCGTCAATGCTAAATGGGTGGTATTTTAACAAGTCATTGTGTTCAAGCCACTCAGCCCATTGTGGTACTTGATTACCCTACAGTTGAACTTCAATTTCTTTAGCTTATCCCGACACTGCTTATAAGTCCAGGTGTAGCCATGCTGCACCTGGACTCTGATGTCTCTCTGTAAATGTGTTGATTTATTGAGAGGCTGTCCAGTCCATGCTGAATTCTAGCATCATCCAGTAAAGTTAGAATGGTCTGTACTTAATCAGTGGTCCACTGCTTTATCCATCCATCCATCATCCATCCATCCCTCCATTATCTTTACCCGCTTCTTCTTTTTTCAGGTTGCGGGTGGGTCACTGATGCCCATGACCAGCTGTGCGAGAGGCGGAGTACACCCTAGACAGGTCCATCACAGGGCCCCATAGAGACAAATAAGACAAACAACCATTCACTCTCTCACTCACACCTAGGGACAATTTAGAGTTACCAATCAGCCTAACATGCATGTTTTTTGTCTGTGGGAGGAAACCGGAGTACCCGGAGAAAACCCATGCATGCGCAAAGAGAACATGCAAATTCCACCCAGGAAGGCCCCCAGGCAGGGATTTGAACCAGGGCGACCTGCTCACTAAGAGGCAGCAGCTCTATCAACTGCACCACCATGCTGCCCTCCACTAAACTATTTTTGGAAATTTCATACCAGAAACTAGCAAAAACAAGACACATTTAACACGATCAGAGAGGAAACATGGTTCAGATGTAGTTTGAAGTTTTTGCTGTGTATGTCATCCATTAACGTATCTCTGTTGGTCAACGGATGAAAATTAGCCATTGTGCTAATTCCGACATATTTACATTGATGCTTACTGCTGTCATGTTGATTAATATGCATTGTCCTAATTTTAATAAATAAAATAAATAAATATAAATAAAATCCACTGCTGCTGTCTGATTATGTCAAAATCATCACCTCAGAGCAGTTGGCTTGGAACCACAAATGATGGGCCAATAAACCGGTATGAGAGGGGGTGGGCCCTTAACTGGTGCTGTGTGGTGTGGAATAGAAGAGTGTAGAGACAGTGGCAAAATCCCATAACAAGGTTGAGTCAGGTCCTCCGGATGGGTTCTTTAATTAAATGTTTTGTCTTTTATCCAAAAAGATTTCTCCAGTCTAAGGAACTGCAAGCCAATTCAGTCATAAGCAGCACCTTTGCACAGTGGATCAAGTTTGCTGTTGACACTCAAAACTGACACATTTATTTTCTAACCATGACATCTCAGTGGCTTTCAAACCCCAAAATACATTATGGTAAAGACTGTTTCATCCCCAAGATCCAGTCCCCTGGCACAAACAGAGTATTGTGTATGCTGTTAAGTGCCAGGAGGGCTGTGATCAGTCTTATATCGGGGAAACGAAACAGCCACTGGCTAAAAGGATGGCCCAGCACAGAAGATCAACATCATAAGGCCAGGACTCTGTGGTCTACACTCATCTGCAGGCCAGTGGTCACTCTTTTAGGAATAAAAATGTGCACATCCTTGATAGAGAGGAACGATGGTTTGAGATAGAAATAAAGGAAGCAATCTTTGTGAAGAAAACCCGCCCGTCATCAAACAGGGCCGGAGGCCTCCGTCTTCAACTGTCCCCCTCTTACAATGCAGTTATTGCTAGTATCACTCAGCCCCCTGTGAATAGCAAGCGGCCATTAGGGCACTAACGATCCATCGTTAGGCTGATGGTCCTGCTTTTGCATGATATGAACAACTAATTTTAGCTGTCACCAGCAAACTGGTTGATCCTCTATGGTGCTGCTTGTAAGACTGTTTGCTAACAGCTCCTCAGACTGAAGATCTTTTGGATAAAAAAAATGAAACGTTTCAACAAAAAAGGGTCTGTCCAGAGGACCTGATTCAACCTTGTTAGATTCATCTATCTGGATCATTGAGCATGCATCAGGACAAGTTACCACAGAGTTTTCTAAATCAATAGATCCAACGTTAAAAGAGGGTCAGAATATTTGTGCATGTCCACCACTACCATGATGTCTGTCTGACATATTGAGCTGTGGTTAAGGTTTTTATTTCTTTATTGTCTGAAAATAAAACAAACAACAGCAACAAAATACTTTAGATGGATTCCACATATCTGCAAATAAATGTTCTCTGTTTTATGGGTTTGAAGGAAAAAGAAGATGTGATGCTGAAGACTGCTTATTCAAGTCATTATGTCCAACAACTGCATGGCAGCTCACAGATGTATGAAGACGATGATGAGGAACTCCAAATGCTGGCTAGCCTGAAAAGAGAGCAGGAAGAAGAATGCAGAGCTGTGGGCCTCAGTGCATCTCAGATCCAGCAGTGTGATGTCAGCATCAGCCTGAGCAGTGACGACACCTCAACCTGGACACACATTTCCATGGTTTGTATTGTCATGCTCTGATACACTTCATCAGTTATTGTTAACTGTTCGCTAACAAGCCGCAGCTGTACAGCACGCTCTTATAACCGTTAGCAGTTTGTCCTTCTCTTCGTCTTTTCTTTGAAATATTTTATTTGACCCTGGTTGATCCTGACTCTTGTTCACTTCCATTTCAAGCCCCAACGTATGCCACCCTGAAGTGCTAATGCACCTTTTTCTCCAGATAGCTTTCTGCATTTTAGAAGCTTGTAAAGCTAGTACCGCATTTATTGGCCTTTTTCAGCTTTTAAGAGTACACTGGATTAATATCTATAGCACCCTTAGTGACTGAAAATTATTTAGGTCATTTGAAATTATCCCCAGAAGTCTTTACAGAATTCAAAGATGGCTCAGTTTGCTCTTGGCAATTGAAGGTCATTATATTATGGAGCATTAGCATATGCACGATGCACTTATGAAGATAGAGCACTGCTGGGTTCACTGTAGAATCCCCAGTGAATACATTTATCATAAATGTTTGAGCTCTAGGGCTGTTACTAGCTTTGTACGTGCAGGTATCTTTAAAGTTCTGGGATTCAAGACGCACATGAATAGTTGCGTTACCACAGGGATTGTTATCCTGTGGTTCTCTTTGAAGACTTGGTGATTTGGTCACCAGTAAAAAGAAAAACAAGTAGAACTGGGTGCAGTCTTCATTGGGGGTCACAAGAGATTTATAAAGTGATCCTAAGTCAGGTGCTGTGTTAAAAAGTGTAAATATGCACAGTATGGCAACAGCACCACCAACAGTATATAATGAAAACACTTTCAAAGAATGCAAATGCACACATATACCCGGTAATGTGTAAAACTTTTAAAAACTGAAATAGATTTGGAGTCATTCTCATAACTACACATATAAATTATGTTAAAATAATCTAATTCAAAGGTTGAATAAACAGATAATTAACAAACCTAAATAAAAAAAGTCACTCATTGGAAATGACAGGCCATTTCTTGTCCCTAGGTGCTGTGGTTTCAGTGGTCCCCACTGCTGTCATTCAAGCTATTGTTGCTGGTTTTCTTGCTTCAGCAGCCACTGTAACAGCCTCGACAAAATTTCACCCCTAGGTGATTGTGTGCTAGGCTTGCATAACTTGGCGGAACGCAGAAAAGTCAACTTGTAGATTGAGTAGTTGTGTGAAATTAGATTTTATGTATGCATGTGGTCACTGACTTCATAGTTATTCTGTGTAGGCACAGAAAATACCTATGAGTGAGGAAAGAAGCATCATGTGTGAATTCAGATTTTTCCAAACACTTAGACCTACAAATGAGACAGAGTCAAAGACAGAAAATATGAAAAATAACACAGAATTAAGCTCCTTTATCATTTTTAGCATTATGTTCCAAAGTGTATTGTTTTCTTTCTTGACACAAGAATTGTTTGCAGGGGAATTTTCGACAGTTGCAAAGATTTCAATTCAGACATTCTTTTCTGTCAGAAAAGCATCGGTAGGGAACTTCATTCTACCACCTCATCAAAAAGCAATTTCACTCACGTAGTGTAGACTAAATATCTCAAAACAAGCTTGCAACTTGTAGCTTGATAGAAGCACAACAAGCTCACACCAGCACTCAGTGTCCGGGTGATCTTCTACAAAGAGTTTTTTCTTTGTTTGATATGAAAATGTCTGTCAGACAAATCTTGCCATAAAAACTTGGGATAGACAACTTCTACTCCAGTTTTTTTCTTACCTGGGTTGAATTTTCTACTAGGGGTGCAGGAAAAAAAAAAATCAATTTTTTTAAATAATCGATTTTCTTAGTCCTGGTGGCGATTCAGAATCAATTCTANTTTGAACATTTCGTTAAACTCAAGAACACGTCTTCTATAAAGTCAGCTTAGTAATATATTTTTTCTCGCAAAGAAATAATTGTTTTTACCGTGTTTCTTTGTGAAGTTCTTCGTACTAGCTGGGTCCTGTCGCCGCCATCTTGATCAGGACAAAGCTGACGCGTCGCGTGGAGATGACGCGTATACAGCAAGAGAAATTGAATATGATGTCCCATTAAGTAAAGCAGAAATAAAAATAATTGTTAAAGATAAAATAAATGATATGTGGCAGGAGAGGTGGGATTTAGAGGAAAGAGGAAGACATTTACATAACATACAGAAGGAGGTACTCCTAAGTGACGATAGTAGTTTAATGACTAGGAGAGAGGAAGTATGGATTAACAGGTTGAGGATTGGGCACACTACATTAAATAGTGGTCTAAAGATAATAGGAAAACATCCATCAGGTGACTGCTCTAATTGTGGGGTACTGGAAGGAGTGGAACATGTGTTGATTTATTGTAAGAAATATAATAAAGAGAGGAAGGCACTGGAAAGGGTAATGGGGAGTTCGGTGACAATGGTTACTTTATTGAAGAAAAATCAGTCACAGGTTATAACTAAAGCACTTGTTAAATATTTGAAAGTTACAAAATTAGCTGAAAGGATTTAATTTTATTTTTATTAATTAATTAATTTATTTATTTTTTGTTGAAAGTAGACTCTTGAATTACATCTCCGTCCGGTTGATGGCGGTAATACACTGAGTTTGTAAACTGCCAGTAAACACCATCGAAGAAGAAGAAGAAGAAGAGATGACGCGTATTAAACACTGAAGCGTATAGTGTACAATTTTTTCGTGTTTATTGTTAATCACAACCCCCCCAATGTTAGACCTAAAGTTACGCCCCTGGGGTAAAGATGATGGATAGATGGCCTAAAAGATTTACCAAACAAATCTTTTAAACAAAATCCCTCCATACACATTTGAAACATGGATGAATGCAATATGATTTTGCAGTCTATTTTATTTTGAGTTAAATGTTTATGCAATACAGTAGGCTGAAATCTTTGTTTACGTTTGTATTTTGAATTATTTGTGATGGACTGGAGACATGTCCAGGGTGTCCCCTGCCTCTCGCACAGTGACTGCTGGATATAGGCACCAGTGACCTCCGGGACCCGATTAAAGCTGCTGCATTCTATTCATATACCGTATTTTCCGTTGTATAGGTCCCACCGTTGTATAGGTCGCACTGTCCAATTATTGCCAAAAAATTGGAAAAATCCATAAATGGATTGCACCGGTGTATAGGTCGCACCTACGTCACCGCCGACGTAACGCGTCATCCACCGCTGACGTGCCGCGTCACCGCTGATTCAACCCGGCAATATGGACCGAGTGTTTAGCTCTGCTGCTAATGTCTGCCACAGGAGAGTCCGTCTCTGAAAACATGAATAAAAAATTGAATTTTATCTCAAATGATTCATCCAGACATAGTTAAGTACATTAAAGCTCATATAATTACATTCTGTAAGCAGAAAAAATATACACCGAGTGGTTTCGAAGCTATTTATAACGTAAACAGAAGTAAACAGAAATAAAACGAATGCTAACCGAGACGGGTCTGCCTCTCAGAACACGAATAAAAAATCGAATTTTATCTCAAATTATTCATCCAGCCATAGTTAAGTACATTAACGCCTTATAATTACACTCTGTAAGCAGAAAAAATATACACCGAGTGGTTTCTAAGCTATTTATAACGTAAACAGAAGTAAACAGAAATAAAAACGAATGCTAACAGGAGTCCGCCTCTCAGAACACGAATAAAAAATCAAATTTTATCTTAAATGATTCATCCAGCCAACAGTTAGTACATTAAAGCTCATATACTCTGTAAGCAGAAAAAATATACACCGAGTGGTTTTGAAGCCATACGAAATAAAACCAATGCTAAAAACAGAAGCTAACTGAAGCTAACTGCTAATAAAAGATCTTTTTTTATCTCAAACATCTAATAAAGCTACTCACTTGTAAACATCCATACAGTGATCCATACAGTGATTACATTCTGTAAGTTTCAGAAAAATCCGCTGAGTGATTCTTGACTTATCTTGCTAACAAACAGCTAAGAAACACAGAGCTAAAAATAAGTTACCTCCAGACCAGGAGGCCGACAGAGTCAGTCCGAGCAGAGGAGCTTTTTTCGGACACATGAGCTAGAAACGGTCAGTGTACTCCTCTGGAATTGTCCCCTAGTGGCCGAAACAGGTACTGCACTGCGCCCCTAGCGGCCGAAAGTGGTACTGCACCATTTTCTGCCAAAGTGAAAAAGGGTCATAACTGACCCAAAAATTGGTCTAAAAATATTGAAAAAATTCCATAAATAGGTCGCACTGGTGGATAGGTCGCAGGCCTTGAAAAGACCATAAAAAGGTGTGACCTATACACCGGAAAATACGGTACCCATCTGCTCACAATTCAGGCTGCTGTATTTATACTGTATTATTTGACATTATTAATGTTTGCTACAAGCATACATTATTGTTTTAAATAAATGTTTTATTTGTTTACATTATTGTTTAATCTTTTCATGATTTCAATTGAAAATTGTTTCAGAATCGAAAATCGTTTCAGAATCAAAAATCGAGCTGGAACGAAAATCGTTTCATAATCGAAAATCAATTCTGAATCGAAAATCGATCCTGGAATGAAAATCGTTTTAGAATCGAAAATTGATTTTTAATCGAATCGGTGCATCAAAAACCGGAATCGAATCGATTCTCCAGACACTGAGAGATTTGCACCCCCTATTTTCTACTTTTGTGATTTATTGGCTGAAAAGAAGCAACAACACGGACAACAGAGCCTCTATTTTTTCTTTAAAAAAGGTCTCAGCTTTTCAACCTAAACCAATCCGATCAACTAGGCAAAGAATGCAAATGCTTTGACAACAAAATTTGGAACAGCACTATTTCTTTGCAGGCTGTCATGAAGAGCCAAAATAATAATATATTTTGTAACAACGTAAAGGTTGCAAAGTGTAACCCTTATGTTACGTTTATAGTTTATAGTTCAATGATACATTTTGCTGGTAAAGACAGCCTAAAGATCTAAACATCTGCATCATTTAAATATTAATCAAATAGGGGTAGCAATATTCTGGAGCTTATCCCAGCCTAGTTTTAAGTGGAGGTGGAGTACATCCTGGCCAAGTTGCCAGTCTCTCTTAGACCCACCCCAACAAGTAGTCAGACAAACACTCATGGCCAATTTAGGATAACTAATTAACCTGATATGATTGACTCTGGGTTTGGATTAATTGTCTTTAACCAGAGTCCCGTGAGAAAACCCACACATACTCAGGCAGGAAAGGCACAGAGATGCCAACTGACCAGCAGGTTCAAGTTCAAGTTTATTGTCATTTGCATCACGTGGTACATGAGGTAGAACAAAATTATGTATTTGGGGTCCCAGCTACCAAAAATAACAAAAAATATAAAATATGAAAAGAAACAGCATATCAAAATTTCAGATATTCAAGGTTCTTTATTTGTCATTTACACCACATGTGGTACATATGGTGGAATGAAGTTGTATGCACAGGGTCCCAGTTAGTTACATCCAACAAAAGTAGAAAATGTAAAAGAAAAACAGTAATAAGATGTAAGATATGAACTACGAAAAACGTTAACTAAAAATACACTAAGCACTAGTAGTATAAGAACAATACGCCTAACAGTAGCACACTACGATATACACTAAATGAACATCAAATGGTACGCTAAATGATCTAAGATGTACACCAAACACTAATAATGTAAAACAATACGGCGTAACAACAGCAGTCCGTGCATGTCAAGTCCAGGACTGTCCTGCTTAAGGCAACATTACCAGCCACTTTATCACCTGCTGCCTCAACAAGCTAACGAAACAAGAACAAGCTCTCTTAAGGCTTTATTTAAAATAATAAACAAATTATGTTCCAGATAAATGTTATATTCGAAAATTGTTAGTGAGCTGTTGTCACCCTCAGCTTTCTGTATTGTCATAAAAAATAGGAACATTTTATTCTAAAACCTTGATCTAAACATTTCTGACTGTATCTCTGTTTCACTGATGTGCTATACAGTCAAGGACACATGCGTCTCACAGAGAAACAAAGCGATGAACATATAGTGAAGCAGCTCTGTACTTAAATTAGATCATCCTCTTTGCATTTCTTGTCCCATCAAAGCAAGAATTATTTTTATACGCTATACAGTTTTATTTTGAAGGCTGCCATTGAGACTTCAAAAATGTAGTTTTACTGAAAAACAAAGGTCCACCTCTACCTCTCAGCTTGTAAATGTGCTGTGCCAGATGTACATTAGAGGTAAACATTAGAAAATGCGTGCACAGAAGAAGGAAAAGCAAAAGTGCCACTAGAGAGGAGCTGAACCACCAGCCGTCTCCTGTAAACAGCCTTGATTAAAAAGGCACTGAGGTAAACAGTGATTATCAGGCACTGTGTGGCTGAACGTTTGCCAGTAGGCTGGTAAAGCAAAATGTAAGAACTAAATATTTTTAACAGTTACAAGCATTTTAAAATGAATCCTTTACTTCCATAATGACTAGTTTAAAACAGAAATAACATAGTTTAGGGCAGTGCCAATCAAAGACAAATAAAACTCTTGACGCTCTTTTGATTGCTGGAGAGCCAAGTGATACCCCTAACAAGGCTTTAAAACACAAAAGTGGAAATGAGGGGGAGTGGTAATAATCTGGAGAACCAGATTTTTTAAGAGCACACCAGCATTATGATTCAGAAAATCGAAATGTCAGCTCTAAAAGCCAGTCATCTTGTATGCAGTTCTCTGAGAAGCTATACTGTAAGTTGTGTTTCTGCCAAGACATCAGCGGCTGCCAAACTACAGGCAGCTGAAGTTGCTGTATTGAACTTTCAAACCACACTTTGCTTTGTCAGGCCAAGAATTTGTGTTTGTTCAAAATAAACGATGCACTTCTTTTAGCAGCAGATGCACTTCTGGTTCTTTTAAGCACAAGTGCTTGCTTTGAAATTCTAGTTCATGCAAGTTGCAGTGACCACAGCGACTTGTAGGTTTTAAATTTCATTGGTATACAGAAAGAAAGGGGTTCCTGTATTTTCAATGGCACTCTGCAGGTAACACATCATCATCTGTTCATATTACCTGCAGAATTCCACAGGGAGCAATTTTTGTTCCCGTCTGCAGAATTACATAAAGACGGCAGTGGGTCACACAAATAGCCAAAATTAAATCAAGCAGTGCAAAGACTACAGCTCCAGTGTGTCTGCTTCTTCATCAAAGTCATGTAATAAAATAGCCCTTAACAGGTATAGCTCTCAAAGAGACTCCTGAGGCTTTAATGTGGTCTTTAGCACCGACAAAATGAAGAACCCCGTGTGTCTTATACCTGAATGTTTATCTGTCTGCTCTCTTCACTTTTACTGCAGTGGTTGTAGTTCTAAATTGTGAAGCGGATTATTATTATTTCATTATTATTTTGAAGAATCCTTGACCCTGCATTTTTTAACCTTTTATTGCTCCTTGCTCCTTTCACTGTACATACTTTAATATAGGGATGGGGCCGATCCAGTATCGGTATCGGTATCCGATACCAGCATACTTTAAGTATCGAATATCGGATCCACCCTGCCGATATTTTCGATCCAGCTTCAAAGAGCACTTGTGTTCCATCACATTCTGTGACTGCCATCTTAACATTGTGTGAGTTAAACCCAATGAAGACACTCCTGAGCCTCACAACATGAAACACCCAAACTTTAAAAGCACACAAGAGGCAGGTCTATACCACACACATGTCCTTCTCACTCATGGTGCAGCTGGAAAAACAAAACAAAAAACGCTAAGCATGATGGGAAAGACAACACAGCCCACTCCCCTTAACCACTAAGAGAGTGGATTTTGTTGTCTTTCCCATAATGCTTAGCGTTTTTTTAGTTTTCCAGCTTTAGGTGCAGCTGGAAAACTAAAATACATTATATATATATACAGGTAGTCCCCGACTTACGAGCGAGTTCCGTTCCTCCGAGGCGCTCGTAAAGCGAAAATTCGTAACTTGGAACGGCCGCCACGTGTCTCGTAAGTCCGGAATTTCGCTCGTAAGTTGGAACGGTTTTGCTAGCGCGACTACAAACACTCGTTTTTCATCGAAAAACTGCTTACGAGTGCATAAAAATGATCGGAAACGTGTGTCCACATGTTTAGCTAACGAACTGTGGTGAAAAAACACAGAAAAACTCAGTATTTTTTGCGTTTTTTCCAAAAATTCGCCAGCTCGTAAGTCCGGAACCTCGTAGGTCAGAGCGCTCGTAAGTCGGGGACTACCTGTATAATGCACCCACACACAAACAATAAAGCAATACATTTATATTATTTGTATTTTTAGCCTGTTACTAAAATGTTCAGAAGAACAAAGACAAAGTTGAACTATTTGCTCTGGTAGGGTAGGAAATGAAACACAAATTATAGATTTGAAAAATAAAAAAATAAAGTTTTTGTCAAAATTATCTGTGGCTCTTGTTTGCTGGCCGTTAAAAGTATTTCCAATGTGACACTGTGTTCAACTAGACAGAGGAGCTGATATTCTGTAGTCTTTCCACATTATGTTCTTCTTGTTGCATATAATGCATACCTGAGGGACATGTTCCATAAAGAAAAATCACTTTATGGATAGCAAACAGCATACCATCTGATCTTGGATCGCCACAAACGAGAGTAAAGATGCAAAGTATACGGTGTCGTGTTATTCCTAAAGCAGTAACCTGTACTGCAACAAAAGTACATTTTGGCTGTTATATTTAAAGCTTCTTGCTCTGGTTTGTCCTCGCTGCAGGACAGCATGAGCAAGTGCCAGAAGGCAGTCATTTGAAGCCCCTATGTAAAACATGGGTGGGTTCCTGCCAGGCAAAGTGTGATTTTCAGTGTGCTTGCTGATCATGCAGAAAGGTCAGGGACCAGAGAGGCTGGAAGTGTTCATTTTGCTCTGGGGCTTCTTGTTTTAGTCAGTGAAAGTTTTTTTTACTGATGATTTGAAAGTCTTTGAACACTGGCACAGCTTTTTTGTTTATATGTTAACTCAAAAATAATGTTAATACTCAGTTTTCATTCTAGTACTGAGAAATTAAAGTGTGTTTTTTGTCTTCTTCATCATCTGCTCAAAAGTACTGGACTATTCACTCACAAAATGTTTCATGGAGAGAAGTGGATCGTTTCTTTGTTTTTATTCATCACTAACTGTTTTGTTTTTATTTATTTTTTTATTTTGAAATCTGTTTCTGTAAATATACAACATGCAGGCAAGCAAGCTCTCGTGCAAGTGCAAGACAAAAACAGGTCATTCCTAAGCTGCAAAAACAAGTCAAATCCCATGGAGAGACACCAGAAATGTTGGGAATGGCCATAACAGCTTGGTGCATCATCTGAAAAAAAGAAAGAAAAAAAAAGAGCATGCATTGTTGAGCTCAGTAACATTAAAAGACCTTGACGTCCACTGAGAACAGCTGTGGTGGAAGAAGAGGAATCATTTTAGCAGTAAAGCAACTCCCTTCACTAAATCCTGTTAAGTGAAAAACACCCTGTAGAGCTGACTGACAGATCTGTATCAACACATTAAACTTCATCAGAGCAAACACCGACAGTTCTTCTCAAATCATTCCAAAACCTTTCCTCGAGAAAGGGAAAATATTCAACTTAAACTAAAGAAACTGCATTTTCTGCAACAATGCAGTGAGAGCTGAATGACTTTACTGAAATTTACTGACAGACTGACACGGAGGTTTCAAAGAAAAGCAGAGCACTAGCTAAAAGGAGCAAAAAAGCTTAAAAAACAAAACTATAGTTAAAATCCAAAAGTGATTACTGAAAGAACACTAGCTAAAACTTCAAAAAGGGAAAATACTAGCTAAAAGCCAAAGGTAGCAAAGTCAGAGTCAGAGAGTCTTTATTGTCATTTGCACCGCACATGTGATGAAATGAGATTATGTACACAGGGTCTCAGTTACATCCAACAACAAAATGGTTGTAGCTAAAATAAGTAGCATTCTAGATAAGTATTAAAAGTTGAGCTATAGATGCTAAAACCACTAAAAGACTGGCAAAAAGTAATAAATGGCTATAAATGGCTAGCCAGGAGCTAAATATATCAAAAGATTAGCTAAAAGCTAAAAGTAGCAAAACAGTGGCTACAAGCTAAAAGCTGCAAAAGACTAGCAAAGAAGCTAAAAAATAAAAGTAGCAAAGAGATAAAAAATTCAACAAATACAGTATACGCAAAAAGACAAAAAGAACATTTTCAAAGGGATTGAGCATATTTCATCAGGGGTAAAGGTGCATTAGGGCCTAAAAAATTTAGCCCGGCCCGAGCCTGTTAGGCATTGTCCGAACCGATCCGAGACAACTAATTAACTCTAATTAGAAACCCGAACCCAAAGCAAACCCTGTTTTAATTGAGCTTAAAATTAAAAGCAGCTACTGGTCAATGAAATCCTAACTGCCCGCTCTGCCATTTCTTGTAACCTCTGTCCAGCCTTCCATCAAGCATCAAGGCCGAGGCGAGCTGGGGTGGAATCCAGGGAAAGGCAGCCGCGGTGCAGCTCACTCACTGGTTGACAACCCGTTGCGACGTGCCAACAACAACATGCGTACCCGGGTCAAGTCGGCCATGGCCGGGTTCATGATAGTTTAAAAGACGTATTTCAAAGAAAGGAAGATATACGATTTCTTGTTTATTAACAAGTCACCAAATGGATGTTAACATACAAAACGAATAGCCTAAAAAAAATCAACTCTATAGATAGGCTATTATACAGATAAATAAAAAATATTTTTAGAGCAAAATCATTTGGAAAAATATAGAACAAAGCTATTTTAATTTAGACCTAAAAGAAAGTCGTGCAAAATGAACCTGAGCACGCTGTCGCTGATGACGGAGCGATGTAACCTACACTCACACTACACCACAGAATAAAACTGGTGTGTGCATGAAAAATAAACTGAAAAGGCCTAGATTCTACAACAGTGCTTAATAATAATAATAATTTAATAAACAAAATATCTAAAACAATAACAGACATAGATAAATAATAACAGTAGCCTAAGGAAAACTAATAGATTGCACAATCTTGAATTGCAACAATAATAGGAGTGATAAAGAACAAAAAAAATTTCAAAAAATATATTAATAAGAATTGCACAAACCTGAACAAAACAAAACATGCGTAGGCTATATAAAGCTGTCGTTGTGGGTCGTATGCAGTCACATCAGCCACGCAGCCTCACTTCTTCAGCTATAAACCTGCAAAATAACACCGATCTCAGATTTTGCACTGTGCTGGCTTTGTAGAGTGAGTTCTCCTGTTTTTAGCTTTTCTTTTATACTTTCCTGCTCGTTTCAGTCGCTTGTTGTGGGTCAAGTGCAAATCCTCAGATAAGTCATCCGTAAGAGCAAAGCAGGGCGGGCGGGGCCACATGCGCAATTGTTGCGCAATACGCCAGCGTTACTCTGTCTTTTCACAGTGTGATTAACTGCTGCAGCTGCACTTTATTTTCTTTTTTTTCCTCATCCTCAAATATAAACTTACTGCCTCCTCCTCTACAAGTAGATTAACACCATTTTATATTGTGCTTTCTCATTTAGTTTTATTTGTGCTGATTCGTAAAACCGCATCAAAAGCCCGAAACCGACCTGGCCTGCCCATCAAGCACATAATTTTGGCCTGGGCACGGGCTCAGGTCAGAAATCGCAAATCTGCCATGGGGTAATTATTTGTGCGCAAAGTGAAATATTTTGAAAAGTATAAAATTTAGGAAATTCAAAAGTCATAGCACTGAATTGGCTGAATATTTTGATATATAGACAGCTAAACTAGCACAAAATACACCAACTAGACTGCAAATTAAACATACAAATAAATAAACAAATAAATCGTACAGACACATAAACAAAGAATGTGAATGCAGCATTCACACAAGTAAAGAACAGTTTTTAAAGGACCGAGCAGTTTTAAAATAACACGTTAGAGCAAATAAACCCCAAACTAAACAGCCAGCCTGATGTGTACAAAATGGGGTGAAGGAGGCCTGGAGACCATACATCATCTGTGGAACATGTGGAGATGGTGTGATAGCCGGGACATGCATGGCTTCCACTGGCACTGGGTCACACGTGTGTATTGATGATGTGATAGACCAAAAGCAGTCGGATGAGTTATTAAGTGTATAGAGATATACTGCCTGCTCAGGTTCAGCCAAATTGAATAACGCCGCTTCATGGAGCAGATGGACAGTGGTCCAAAACATATTGCAGAAGAAACTCATAAGGTATTTTAAAGCAAAAAAAAAAAGAGGCAAATCAATCATTTGGTCTCAGTCATATTGAGCTGTATTTTTACTTACTGAAGACGAAAGACAAAAAGAGCCACAAACAATAAACAGCTCCAGACAGCTGCAGTAAAGCCTGGCAAAGCATCACAGAAGAGGAAACCCATTCTTCTGGGATGTTCATTAGATCCTGACTTCAGGCAGTCAGTTTCACCAGAATTTTCTCAATATTGCTATAAAAGGCAGAAAACTGGAGTACCCAGAGGAAATCCACACATGCACAGGCAGAGCATGCAAACTCCACACAGAAAGACCTTAGTGAACTCAGATTTTAACCTGAAACCTTGCTGTGAGGCGACAGTATGGACCACCACACCACTGTGCAGCCTCCTTATTCACTCTAAGGGTTCTGAAATTGCATTTGAATTTAGCAAAGATTCTTTTTGTGTGTGCACACGAGTGGCTAAATGCCTCGTGACAATTGCTTGTCAAAAACTGGCACTTTTGTGTTTGGAGGCATCAACATTTGACAAGTAATGACCTTCATTAGTCATTCTTAGCATAAAAAAATGATTTCAGTCTTGACATGCGGTAAGTGCACATCTTTTTTTTTCTGTCTCTCTTTGTGTCATAATCACATTCTTAGTAGTCTTTTCAACAGTATGAATATGAATAAATAATTATTAAAATGTATTGAAATGTGTTGAGGTTGAGTGTTGGTGACATTTGAAAGCATCTTCTGACTTTTCTGTCTCCATCTAGCCAGCGAATCAGGGGTTTCACTATCAAAAGGAAATGAACCCTTTGCTTCAATCAAACCCAAGGTAATAAAAAACCTTCATCACACCATAAATCAGCTTAAAATATGTATATTTAGAATAAAATGTTTACTAGCAATAGGTTTTTTACACATATTTCTGTTTTGGATGTCCTTTTGTCTGGCTCTACAGACCAGGGCTATTCTACTAAATTGCTCAGGGGGGCACAGTTACCAGAAGCCATGGCTCAGGGGCTCATCCAGAAGTTATTGTCATTAACTAAGTTTGTTTTATGATTTAAAATCTAGTTTTATTCTAAATAAATCCATTGGTGGACCAAACTGAGTTCATCAGTGGGCCTGATTTGGTCTCCGGGACGCCAGTTGAATAGCCCTTGCATAGATATAAGTCCCCTTTAACTGACGTTATCGCACTCCTTTAGATATTAGTTTAATTAATAAGGTAAAAGTTGAACAAACTGCAAGCACCACTGATATTTTACTTTTAAAAAAAAGTCTAGTTTGTGTTTGGATTAGGTTTTATATCCCAAAAATATTCAGTGAGATAGAAATTCCTAACTAGATGGTAACGAGGGGCTGCAGTGTTTACACTAAATGTCAGCCGTCAGATGAATGCGTAGACTGGGGCTTATCTTGCTCTCAGATGGGTACAAATAAACATTGAGTGTGTCAGGTGCCGAGCTTTTCTTCTCCCACAACGGCTGTTGTCATTTTCACGATGGCATTTTTTTTTTTACTGCTTATTACGCTTATCTCTGGAAAAGATTTGATATTCACTACAAAATTCATGGTAGAAGTTAGACTTAAGGTTCATAAATACAAATGCAAGCAATTTAACTTTTAATTTCTGCACACAGGAAAAAATTCAGTGGGTTTTAAAGGCTATAGCAGCCAAAAGACAGGATGTTATTCTTCCCTGCAGATTAATGCTAACTAAACTTCTAACCTCTAGAAAAAAGAAAAACAAAGTTAAATAGATTATTTATACTGGAGGAGAGAGAATAATTTAAAGTGTTTTGGCTGACACTACTGGTAACTTCATGCAAGCACGGAGTTAAGCAGAATGCAACTTCTAACCACAAAAGCACCCAGAAATGTAATAGACGTTAATAACAAAGTAGGGTTAAGAAATAACAAGATTTTTGTATTGGTAAAAGAAAAAATATTTTTTTACCCCCCAGTCATGTACACTGTAGTTGTGTTTGAGATTTGTAGAATTCAAGAAAAGATTAAATAAAAGCGTATAATGTTCATGAAAGCCAAATTTGTTTTTGTCCTTAGAGGAACGTCAGCTCAGAGACTCGAGCATCTTTTGAAACGGCTTCAAACACTGCTCTAAAACCTTCATCACTCTCTTCAATAGAAATATTTATAATAGAGAATAATAAATAAAAACTATCTATCATGTGACAGTACAGACTTTGAATGAATCCCTGCACCTGTCTAGAGGCTATACCGCCGTGTGCTGTTTATCCGTCTCAGCGGCCTGCTGTGGCGGTGTGTGAATGGATTCAGTTGTCCTTGGAGGCTTCTGGAGACATTACATCGCCTCGCAGCCTGCTAATGCACAGACGCACCTCTGTGCTTGTCCGTCTCTTCACGGGCGTACACATCCATGTGGTGTATTACAAAGGAAGACAAAGAGATTGCATCACAGATCCGCTTCTTTTAATTATGCAGCCGCCTCCTTCCCAACACTTGTGATTTATTGATGAAAAGCACGGCACCCCTTTGAGAACATGTGTTGACTAGCACGGGTTTAAACAGTGTTTGTCTTAGAACCGCTTAGAACTGATGTAGAAAAATCCAATCAACAGCAGGATAGATGTTTACTTTTTGTTGTGCTTGACTAACATAACCATCAGATTGCCCGTGCAGTAAAGGGATGTTCTTGGATTGAACGTCCACTGAAATGAATATTATTGACTACCACCTCAAGCAAGCAGCTCCGCAGCTTCCACAGCTGTAATACTGAAATTAGACTTAGAGACATGGCTTGATTTACATATTAAACAGCAGCTGCACAGGATTTGTTGTTGTTGTCTTTGTTTTCTTCTTTCATCAGAACCCCTTACAGTGAATGCTATCACTGTGGGCTTTTGGAGCATCCTGGCACCGCTGCAAAGCTTTCTCTTTGTCCAGAGCCACAGCTTCCTTGACAACTAAAATGCACAAAATAGTTTCTAATGTTGCCATGGCTTTTAAAACATTTTAACATGTGGAATATCCTCTGTAGCAGCAGAGCACTTTGACATGGGCTTGGTAATTCAAGTTCAAGTTTCTTTACTGTCATTCGCATCACATGTGGTACATGAGGTGGAACAAAATGGTGTACTAAAGGTCCCAGTTACATCCAAAAATAGCAAAAATATAAAGTATAAAAATAAACAGTATATAAAGATCTAAGATATACGCTAAACACTAATAATGTAAAATAATATGGTATATTAAACAGCAGAAATTGTGTCAGACTTTGGGTTGCACAAAAACACCTCTGTGTCACTGGCTGTATCGTAAACAGTGGTCTTACACAACATAGCAAAGTTGCTAAGGTGTAAAACAAACACAGTTTGGATATTTATTTTTCTGTAAGCTATTTGAAAAAATTAAACTTTTTCAATACAATAAATTGCTTTACAAAGGCAGTGTACCTGCGCACGGTAAATGAAGCTGAAATACTTTCTTTATACTGGGTCTGTACAGTATTTGGATTGTAATTTTAAAAAAAAATTTAATCCAAGAATTTAATCACTCTTGCCAAGTCCCACTTAACATTTTGAAGTCCAATTTACACCTCAGTAGCAGGGTCTCTTGTCCTTTAAAATTGCTTCCATTAACTTTTGTACAATGTTCCTGCCTATCAAACAGAGAGAGGGGTTTTTGGAGTGAGGTAAATGCTTTTGTTAGCAGGAAAAATCAAAGCCTCGGTGTGGAGATAATGTGCTGTCTAACATATAAAGGGTGTAAAACCAAAAAAGGAAGGGGTAAAAAGTTACCTTTAAATAATCAGAAAATAAACAATGTATATTTTGTCAGGTTTGTAAATTTATTGTAGGCATGTTATTTATATTCATTAATGTACCTCTTTATTTTTTGTTACTTAACATTTTTGCATAGATATGTCCATTTTTTGTGTTAATAATCAATATGAAATGTGTGGATTTAGCGCAAGGCTACTTTAACTTTAAAAATAAACGTATTTAAATTTCTACAGTGGTACCAAATTTACAGTCTTTCGACCTGGATGTTGTAAATAGCAGCCATACACGCAATATGAACCTTTTGCTTTTCAAATGAAATGCTGTTTTCAGAGGGAATAACATTAGTGATCATTTCAATTCTGTTTGGTGAGACAGACCAACCAGAGGCGAACATTTGACTTTCCTGCTGCGAGGCAAATATTGTACAGACGATTATGCTGTAATTCTACATTTAATACGCTCTGGTTTGCTCTTATCCAGAGGCATGAGATGTTAATGGGTGATTGCACAACTGATGTATAGCCAAGAATGATTATGAATGCCTTTTAACAAATGAATCTTTCACTGCGCCCAAGTAATAATTCATCTTGAGATATTTCCCTCTCTGCCTGCAATCATTTACACCATGCTACAAGAGCAGTGTTTTTCGTTTAGGGGAAAAGTGGCAGATGTATAGTCATACCACGGCGTGCATCGCAGGCAGAGAGGATACACTCATTTGGGGAGAAATGAAGTCATGCTCCCCGCAGAAACAGGCAAGGTTAAGACCCCTACTCTGTGCCTCAATGTGGATACTTGAAAGCCACAGCTGGAGTCAGAATTTAATAAGTGATCCTTCAGGTAAATCTGTGAGGCTTTGGGAGAAGTGGCTCAAGGACAATGGAATCATAGATGGGCTTCTGAGAGTGCATGATGATGGGACTCCATTGTTAAAATGTCATAGGCTAAGATGGTGAGTGTAATGGTATGTGTTGTCATGACTGTCTGGCTTTATGGTCTTTTTCCCTAGAGAGTGGATGGACGTGCTCAGCCCTCCTATTATGCCTCCCAGCCAGCAGAGAAGGTCAGCCTACACACAGAACCATTTGGAAAGACTAGTCAGAGGTATGGTAACCTTCATTACAGTCCTTTTACCCCCGGACCGCCTTTTATGTCCTTGGGAGTACGTAAGACGGCAAACAGACCCATGCTTTAACACTAGTTACACAAAAGCTAATGGAAACAGTCGTTGGTGACAAAGCTTTTAGAGATGTTACATTTCCACCAAGGATGCGCCGCAAAGTGTGGTGAGGCAGCAAGAGAGTGTATCTAATTAGAGCTTTAAAAAAAAAAAAACACCACGAGAGTGGAGATGTTTGTCCTCCACATAGGTCAGATGAGACAGGCTCATTACAGGTCTGTGTCTATACTCCCCACCACCACCACCAGACACATCCTCAAGGTTAAATGATGAGACTTTTCCAGTTTACTACATCATTTTTAAACCCTTCACTTCATGTGTCACATAATTAGTTTTCATTATTGTTGCCCAAGTTTCAGGTAAGATACAAGCGCTCATCCCGATGCATTCCATAACCTTTAGTAGCATTTAACCGCCTGTCAATTTAACAGCTCAATTCATGTGCTTTAAGGTAGTGAGGGATTACAGGAATGTCTTTATACAGTAGTTTCGTAATTTGGTACTGTGTCTGGGTGTCTTAGGGCTTGATTGATTAGGGGGAAAATGGCAGTGGCAGAAAACTTTTAAATCCACATGAGTCTGAAGGTCACCTAACCACCAAGCTTCTAATTCCATTTTATTTAAAGCCGACAGAGTAGGGTTTTCTGGCATGGCAAATTTTGTCTGTAATAAAAAATAAAAAGTAGAATAAATCATACATTCATCTTTTTATCTGTGCAATCTTGTTTCATTTTTATATTTTGAACATAAAAGGTTTCAGAGTGATTTTTTTATTTTTTTCCCTTTTAATACAGGAGAGGATGGGCTGGTGAAAGAAGAGGAGAATGAAGATGAATATTTGCAACTGCTCTATGATCCTTGCCTCAACTGCTATTTTGATCCTAAGACAGGAAAGTACTATGAACTAGCTTAACTTGAAGCTCATTAGAATCAGAAATAATAAACCACATTACCAGTGAATGAACGGCTTTGAGATCTTTTTTTTCTTCTTCTTAAGCCAAGCTTTTTGCTCAAAAGCAGATTCCCCATCCATACAAACTCTTTTTGTGTTTTTGTTCTTGGAAACTATCGGCATCTTTGTGTCGCCATGTGTACTTTGTCATTCTAAGGTTTTGGGGAAACTTATTAAATCGAATGTCGCCTTTATTCCAGGAATGTGATCATTCACTCGCACATCAGATGACAAAATGAGTTCTTTTTGAATAGTTTTGGCTAGGAAATGGATATGGAAGCTCTCTAAAAGAACTCACTGGAGCTTTTCTACATGAGGTGGATTTAATGGTATTTTTTAGTCAGAATTATGCAAAAACTCCTAAAATATGTTCCTGCGTGTTGTGTTTTTGTGGTATTTGGAATAAATGTTTTGACAAATGGACGTGGTTCCAGTTTGTGTTTGTCTTTCTTTTTAAATTGGACAGTGCTGCTCAGAATACGGGGGAAGGTTGATTGATTTTAATTCATTTGAATGCATTCGAAATACTCCAGGCTTTTTCATGGTGTCTAACTGAAACAGAGCAACAGCAGGTGGGCTGCAGATGAGGCTGGCAGGTCTGTGAGCCAGTTTTTGCCACAACACTCGTCACACCTGAAGCAAATGGGGATATCGATTCATAATTTTGTGGCTGCAACAATTACTGAGAAAATGAAACAATAAAAATGGGAAAACAACAGTTTTTGTGTTCACTTATTACTAATTACACTCGATTTTGTTCACCACCCCAGAGTGAAACATGATAGCATGTGCACAACTGGATTTTTTTACAAGTTCATTCAACTTTTAGTTAGTCTCATTGAGTTGCGAGGACTCATTTACAAGAGAGACCTGTTTTAAACAAAGAACACAGATGAAAAATGAAAAGTAAATAAAATAAATTATATTTAAATAAAACAGCTACATTATAAAGCTCCACTCCCAAAGAGCTCCACAGTGACTGGTCTGAATGACTATAGACCGGTGGCTCTCACCCCGATAGTCGCTAAATGTTTTGAGAAACTGGTCATGTCCCACATCAAGACAACCGTCAACATCAGCGAGGACCCTCATCAATACGCATACCGCGAGAACCGATCAACAGAGGACGCCATTTCTTCGTGGTCCACACTGCTCTCACCCACCTGGATCAGAAGGACTCATACGTGCGTCTGCTCTTTGTGGACTTCACATCTGCCTTCAACACCATGATCCCCCAAACTCTGATAGACAAACTATCTACACTTGGACTAAGCCCCTCTATTTGTAACTGGGTACTAGACTTCTTAACAAACAGACCACAGTCCGTGAAGATCCACAACTTCTCCTCCTCCACCATCACCCTCAGCACTGGCTCTCCTCAAGGATGTGTGCTGAGCCCTCTTCTGTTCACTCTGCTCACATATGATTGTACAGCCACACATCCAGGCTGTCATATTGTTAAGTTTGCAGATGATACAGCTGTGGTGGGATGCATCACAGATAATGATGAATCCAGCTACAGACAGGAGGTGGAACATCTGGAGAGCTGGTGCAAAGAGAACAACCTTCACATGAATGTGAAGAAGACGAAGGAGATGATTGTGGACTTCAGAAGGAACAAACACACCCACACCCCACTGTATATAGGTGGATCTGCGGTGGAGGTGGTCTCCAGCTACAAGTACCTGGGTGTACACTTGAATGATAACCTCAGCTGGAGCAATAACACCACCAGCCTGATCAAGAAAGGACATCAAAGACTCTACTTCCTCAGACGGCTGAGACGAGCTGGTCTGAGAAGCTCAGTCCTCACCTCGTTCTACAGGTGTGCAGTGGAGAGCGTCCTGTGCTCCAGCATCAACGTGTGGCATGGAGGCTGCACAGTTGCAGAGAGGAAAGCTCTACAGAGAGTGGTGAAGGCTGCACAGAAGTCTGTGGGAGTCAGTCTCCCCACCATCACAGACATTTACACCTCCAGATGCAGAAAAAGAGCCACCTGCATCATGAAAGACCTCACTCACCCAGCACACTCACTCTTTGCACCACTCCCCTCGGGACGGAGGTTGAGGAGCATCAAATGTAGAACCACTAGACTGAGGAACAGCTTCTACCCTGAGGCTGTCAGACTCATGAATAAATAAATAATAAGAATAAACACTGCAAAATGTCACATCATGTTGATACTGATCTGTTTCTTGTTGCTGCGTTCATCTGTGACCATCTGCTCATAATGACTCATGTTCGTGCTGCTGTTTATAATGATGTTTTTCTACTACATTAGGGCTTAGTGTATTACTAGCTGATGTCTCTCTTAGTTAATCCTAGATGTTATTATTGTTTTTCTCTTGCATTTGTTGTTGGATGTAACTGGGACCCTGTGTACATAATCTCGTTTTCAACACATGTACTACATGCGGTGCAAATGACAATAAATTCTCTCTGACTCTGACTCTAACAGGAACATGTCTGCATGTTCCATGTTTCAAGTCAAGTACTGTAATAAACACTATTTCTAATTTCAGTTTTTGATTGATAGTGCAGGCCGTGAATCAGAAAAACCTCAAAAGTAGAGTTACCAGTTATTTTAGAGATTTAATCTTCGCATGCCTGACAAAAGCTGCTGGTGGAAACTGCAGCAGGATTCTGGAGAAGACACTGAACGTTACATAAGGAGCCGCCATGAATTAACCACAAGTCATACATTTTAAACATGAGCTCAATGTTTTATATCATAATGTCTGACTGCCTGGAGTATGTCAAGGGATCCGCTAGTGCAGGGGTCTGCAACCTTTACGATCAAAAGAGCCATTTCTGCCCTTTCGTTCACTAAATTAAACGTGTCAAGAGCCGCAATACCTGCTACAACTGTCATTATCAACTGGTGGCCCGTGGGCCATTTTAAGTTTGCTAGAGGGGCTTTTCTGGCCAGTAGGTGTGAAATTATAAAACTAAAAACATCTAATGATTGTTAACATTTATTGGTATTTTTCCATTTTGAGACAAAAGAAAATATTGGATTCCATCCATCTTCCATTCATCTGTCCAACGTCTTGTATTGTCTTGTATTTTGCCAATAAATAAATAAAAATTCTAAAACAGTGAACTGTAAAGACAAATGTGCTTTTTATAAAATTGTGGAATACGTTTATTTTTTGGACTATAAGGTGCATTTAAAATCCTTTAATTTTCTCAAAAATTGACAGTGAGCCTTATAATCCAGTGAGTCTTCTGTATTACGGTAATTCTGGTCGTGCTACTGACCTCAAACCGATTGTATGTGGTTATTATGAATGAGTTGGATAAAGTTTGACTTATCTGACTGTTTTGTTTTGATAATGCGCCTTATAATCTGGTGCACTTTATGTATGAAAACAGACCCCTTCATTGATATTGAGCCTTATAATCTGGTGCACCTTATAGTCCAAAAAATATGGTAATTGCGTATTCTACCGTAAAGAATAAAGCATAAAGTTAAGTGAGTATAATTTACTTTGTGTATGTACTAGTATCCACATACAGTATTTGCAAAGGAGTTGACAGGAAAACTGTTAAACTAGTCATTTTTTGTGGGTACAACATCCTATAAAATTCAGTTTTATGTTGGTTTTGGTCAAAACTTGAAAGAGCGGCTGCAGACTGCAGAGGGACCAAAGAGCCACATGTGGCTCCAGAGCCACAGGTTGCAGACCCTTGAGCTTGTGAATTTCACTTCTCAAAGCAGATGGGAGATCACCACTCTGACCCTTTTTTAAGTGAAAAAACAAATAACAAATGTATTACAGAATTAATAATTAGAGAATGTATTAGTAAACCTGCTTCT
>JBBPBX010002371.1:0-13755 GCA_038048925.1 Garcialebias charrua | reverse complement strand
GATCTGTTTACAAATGAAGCCCTGGTACTTGGTATGACTATGATTCTGTTCAGTTTTATGTAAAGAGATTTCTGTAATAATTTGAAGAAGTAGCAGTGCATGTACCGGTATGTTCACTATGTGAATAGGTAACGTTTTAAAGTGGTTTTTGATGCTGTCAATTTTCTCAAAACAATTTTTTTTTAAAGTTGAAATGAAAATTTTTGTTAATTACGGTAGTTGCGTCTTGAATGAAAAATACCCCATGTTTAAAAGTACAAACAATGTATTAACTTCATTAAAGAACAGGTCGTGAGTATTTAGGTTACATAAATATTTCCATTCCGTTAAAGAGACAAATTGAAGAAAATTATTTAATAAACATGAGGGTTATGAGGGGATCCCTGAAACTTTTTCTCCACTGTAAGGGGTCTCTGAACCCAAAACGTTTGAGAACTCCTGATTTAAACCTCAGGGCCACTGTACTGTACTGATGACCTTAATGCGACAAGCAGTTCAACAATACATAGACGAACCCACAGGTGGCGAAGTTTTAGTTAATTATTTTTCATCGTGTCAAAATAAGAATCAGTCTGAAGCCTGAGGATTTTTTTTGACACATCAGGAATGGACTGTAGAAATTAAGACAATACATTTTTCATTTTTATGAGTAAAAACAAATTCTTAAAACCAGTATTGAATTAAAAGCCTCATGTACTTTAGAGATGCAACCTGTAGATTCAGTATCATGACTTTGGGGATTGATTCTCATAAACAGTTTGTTATAAGTCAACTGTTTCCTCGAGGGTGCACGATACAAGGACGTTATCCGTGATGTAATGAAGGACTTCTTACTACTCCTCAGGATTTTCCAGTATTGCGTGTCACTGCTCGGAGTGCACAGAGATAACCAGTGCTAATGAGTCATCACTCGTTTGGTGCTCTTCACCAGTCCGCTCAGAGGTTCATTAGAAATTATTAAGGAAGCGCTGTGGATTAAGCAATTATCAAGTCGTTGCCAATTTGTTTCTGTCTTCGTCTTTAATTAGCGTATCATTAACTGATCATTAGCTACCTTAAAGGATTTCTCACAAACTAATGCTCAACCAGGTTGTTCCTTATTTGTTTTGGGGTAAACAGTTGAAATACTGCCACTATGTGGCAATTATTTCTATTCAAACGTCAATGAGTTGTTGGAAAAATACACTTTGATATTATGCAATTGTGAAAATTGTAGCTATAAAACTTTTCTGTAGTAGCACTAAGACTTATAGTCAGGATTTATATATGTTTTTTTTTTAAAAGGGAATAAAAAAAATAAAGTCACACATTAAAAGTACTTATTGTAAATAGGAAAGAACATAAAAAGTTTAGCTTGAACTACCAGTAAATGAAGTGGTGTTGTTTCAAAGTGTTTACACCAGCAGTTTTCCAGATCTATTGATACAGTGTGTACAATTGTGAAATGCAAGTACCGGTACTCACTGAATGTAAAGAACACAATCAGTTGAATTTGCCAAAAGCTTGAGCCACGTGATCGCCTACACTGGGCTGTCCATGGTCTGTAGTAAACAACAATGACAGTGTCTGAGTGTTTTTATTTGTACACTCAGAAGATGGTTGCACGTGTCCTTGGCATACAAACAAAAGATAAGGTCTTAAAATAAGATAAAACAACAGGAGTGTATTTCATTCTGAAATATGTGAGGAACAGCATTTTACAGCCCGTCCAAACAAATTTGTCTCGTCTGTTTTATTGTTCAGAAAAATGGGTAAAATGTAAGAATTTATAATTTCATATTAGATTGAATAATAAACTTCTCAGCATATTTTACTCAACAAGTCTGAGCTGAAATACGTTCCAGCACATCGAGACTGTAGGACGTCTCCACCGCATGCGGCTTTACCACAGACATCACCATTGAACAAAGTTCAGTCAGGTCCTCTCGACGATGTTGTTGTTGTTGTTGTGGTGTTGGTGGTGGTGGTGGTGGTGGGGGTGATGGTAGTTGTAGTGGTAGTGGTGGTTAGGGCTGAACGATTTTGGAAAATAATGTAATTGCGATTTTTTTTCTATAAATTGCAATTGCAATTTAAAACGCGATTATTATTTTTATATCTTCTCAAGTATTTTTCAACAAACAGAAACAATAAATCAATCTGTTTTATAATAAACAATGTCAGATTTATTTAAAGCAGAGATTACAATAAAGCAAACAAATCTATGCCTTTTCTTTTCACCATTTCTATTTTTTCTTGTTTCATAAACATAATAGTAAACATGTTAAGTGAACTTCCTAACTAGTAGTGGTGGTGGGTGGTGGTGAGCGGTAGTGAGCGGTAGTGGCAGTGTCAGGTCCTCTGGAAAAAGAAAAAAGGAATAGAAACCATCCAGATGACCTGACTTAACTTTGTTGGATTTTTTACCTGGATTATTGAGCATGAACTTTGACATTCCTGACCTATTTTCCGTCACTTCGGCTGTTTCCGTAGCTAAAGAAGTGCACATGGTAGTCGGCACTAGGTCACAAACTGAGAACAAAACATGCAGCGTTAGTTTCTGTCTGATTATTTTCATGGCTTTGCAGTGAGTGCATTGAAGTGTTATCAGTTTACTCAAAACAAACACATGAATCAGTCAAAGACAGGGTTAAAGTGGTACCAGTGACACCCTACAATGGAAGCTCATGGCTCTTTGATTGGTTTTCGTGTCCTACACCGTCACGTGTGATAAATCGGTCTGGGTGAGGTTGTTATTTTTTGGTCACGCTCGCTGTGCATTCTAATTATTGCTGCAGACGCTAATGTTCACAAACTCTATATGTTCTGCTGCACAGCCCTTCATTCAAAGGCACTATAGACCGGCACATGATATGCATAATTATTGATTGTCAAAATATATATATATATATATATTGTGCTTACTTAGAACTTCCCAGTCCTGGCGCTGAGCTTTTAGGCCGAACACGAGGATGATTTACAACCCAACCCTGTTCAGCTGTCATATCTCCTGCGTGTGTTTCCCTTTTATCTGCGCCACACATCATGAACTGAGCTGTTAGCTTTATGGGCTCTTTAACTACCCCACTGTTACATCTCATTGTATTCATTTGTCTTTTTAGGCCAGTTTAAGGCTTCACCCCGGCGTTATTGCATCGGTGATCCTGGTGTGTGTGGCGGCGGCCGCTGCTGCTGTATTGATCATCCGAAAGTACTGCTTCCCAGTCAAGTAAGCAGGCTTGATTAATGAGCTGCAACGTGATTATTTTACACCATTAGCGCGGGGAAAACTCATCAGTCCGCTAACTCTATTCCAGCAAGGCGACGTACAGATACTCTGTGCTGAAGAGGATGGAGGAGCAGCGGCAGGCGGAGGAAGATGGCGACAGGGGGGCGTCCACAGTGGGAGAGGAGTCAGACGAGGTCAGTGCATTGTGGCTTCTCTGGCTGTAGCTTTCACTCTCCCTCCGTCCCCTCAGCACAAGTCAACATAACCTTCCTCATCACATGCCACTTCCTTTTCTTGTGTTCCTGACAGGAGCTTTTGGACTAAATCTCCGACTGGGACGCCGCCTGTCCAGCTGAAAAGGAGTTCATTATCCACGGATTAAATGCTTATAAAGGGCTGCTGCTGACGGCTTTTTGTTTTTTTAATTACCTGCAGGTGATATTTTTTTTTCTTCTATTTGTTTAACTCACTGCATATGAAAGACTCCGTTTGGAACATGAAATAGGAGCGTGCAGCAATTTAAGTCACAGCTGCTGATTGATTTCTGATTGTAAAACCTCAGCGAACGTTTGTGGATTCATTTATTCAAATTCTGCGTCGACTTTTATCTTCTTTTGTTTGATGTGAAATATTGATCCTGATTTGTGGTATCGCCAGCTCTGATGAGTTAAGCAGTTTTCTTTTGCTATAGAGAACAGATACAGTAAAAGTCGATGCCTTTGAAGTGACATCAAGCTGCTGAGAGGCAATAATCTTTGGCCTAGTTTTTACCTCTCCGGCTACATATAAGCTGCAGTCGGACCTTCTGATAGGTGAAGGTTGTAGCTGCAGGCGCAACTCAGGGCGGAGAAAAATAGCAACTTTTAAAGTCATCTTTATTTATTTATTTTCTGTCAGTATTTTAAGAAAAATGTGATCTAAAAGAACATTAATCAAATATTTAAAAGCAGATGTTGCAGATAAAAGGCAAAATATCTGAAGCCTAGTGTAGATTTTTGTGTGAAATAATATATTATAGCAGCAGCATGCACTGGATTTTTTCCTCTTAAGTCAAATTATAGGTCTCCGGGAGGAGACCCAGAGGAAGACCCAGGACACGCTGGAGGGACTATGTTTCTCGGCTGGCCTGGGAACGCCTTGGGATTCCCCCGGAGGAGCTGCTCCAAGTGGCTGGGGAGAGGGAAGTCTGGGCCTCCCTATAGGCTGCTACCCCCGCGACCCGACCCCGGATAAGCGGAAGAAGATGGATGGATGGATGGAAGTCAAATTATAGATTTTAAAAATCACATTAGTTTTTATTATTAATCTATCTCAAGTTTTGCTGTTTTGTTGTTATTATTTTTATGAAAAGTACAATAAGACATTGTGCAAAAGTACAATGTGCATCAATTGTACAGTAAAAAGGAAATTCAAGCAAAAGCAGTTAGCTTCTAAAAATACAAAAAAACAAAAAGAGAGATCCCAACAAATTACTAGAGAAATTGCATTCCTGCGAAAAAAGCAGTGTGAATGCTTATTGCTGAAGAACTTGCTGAAAAACAGCTGAAATGAACTAAAAACATGCTGAAATGTAGCTGAAATGGAAGAACAAGCCTGTAGAAGACATATTTGCTCTATTAGATTTAAATAAGTAGAAATTATCATAAAAATTGTTAAATTATCTTTTTTTTTTAGCTTAAATCAGGGGGAAATAGCTGAAAAGTAGCAGAAAAGGCAGAAATAAGCTTTAACTACAAGGAACAAGTGAAAGGAGATGAAATGATCTAAAAAAAAAGTGGGATTAATTGAAAAAGTTAAACTTAGACAAAACAGCTGAAATTAGCAGAAAGAAGTTAATAAGCCTGAAAGTAGCAGAAATTGCCAAAAATAACAAATTTTTCTGAAAACAGCTTAAATTAGCTGAAAATGCTTAAACATAGCTGAAAAGGTAGAACCCTTATCTACTTTTTAAATTAGCAGAAGAAAGCAGAAAGAACATGTTTACCCATTAGACTGAAAGAAGCCGAAATGAGCACTAAAAAGTGGATATTATCTGAAAAGGGCTGAAATTCGCATAAAAACAGCTGAAAAGTAGCTAATATTTCTACCAATAAAATGCTAATTACCAGAAGGAAGTGGAGAAAGCACATTTTTGCTTAGTTAGGCTGAACAAAGTTGAAATGAGTGCAAAAATATGTGGAATTAGCAGTAAAAGCTAAAATTAGCATAAAAACAGTTATAGCTGAAATAGCAGAAAATGCTGAAATTTGCAGAAATAAGTTAGAAGAAGCTAAAAAATGCTGTAGATTGCAGAAATAATCTAAAAGGAGCACAAAACAGCTGAAAAAAAACCCCAGCTGAAAGTAGCTGAAAACCGTTTAAATTTGCACAAAGAAGTTGAAAGAAGCTGAACCAGAATAAAATGTGAAAGGAGCAGTAAAAGGTTGTAAACATATCTAAAGAGCTTAAGGATGTAAAATGAGCTCAATTCATTTTCTATGAGGGAAAAAAAGGCTAAATATTTCTAAAAGCTAAAATTGCGCAAATACCAAAAGTCATAGCACCCTTCTCCTGAAAGAGCTGAACCTTTTGATGTATGATTTGTTGAATAGCACAAAAATTGTGGAATGAGAAGGATGCTGGAAAATAACTGTAAGAAAAATGGATCACAGTGAGAATGCTTCACACAATAATGCTGTACTGATCTTTATTTTTCCTCAAGTTTAAACCACGAAATTATGTTTTTAGGTAGGTAAAAAAATTGCACTTAAAAAAAAAAGTTCAAACATTTGTGTTTTCTTAAAAACAACGTCAGGTGCTTTTATTAAAGCGTTTCTCCGTGAAGAAGACTCTCAAAGATACATTGAGCGTTATTGAGGCTTAACTCGTCTTTTGTCTTCCCTCAAGTTCATCAGTGTTTTAATAAACTAAAATGCACTGTAGTTCTCCACTCTTCACAGCAGGGCCTGAAAGGTAGAAGCATCCATTGGGAGTTTGGAGGAAAGGGGTGGGGTGGGGGGTAAAAACTGTCTTTAAGTGTAAGCAACATGTAGAACATTTTCACAGTTTCACAGTAGAGCTGTTATAGCGCTCTCTTCAAAGCAACCAGACTCCTTTGAAAAAAGTGATAATTTTACCTCACAAATCGCACGCTTCCCCTCGCTGCGACGCCATCGATCTTTAGATCTGCACCGGTGTGTTAAAACGACGTGCACAACCTGTTTGGTGCTTCCGTGTACAAAAAGAAAGAAGTGTTTTTGACTTTAAAAGTTGCTTCTTTAAAAAAAAATCTAACTAAATAAGGTGGTTAAGTAAAAGCCTGAAGTTAATAACTTACTCAGACGTAGTCGGTGTGTGTCTGGGGAACAAATGGAAAGCATTATTTCCCTGGCAGAGTAATAAATGCTGTTAATTAGCAAGTGGAGCTTTATAAATGTGCACCTTTAAGTTTGTGCAGCTTTACTGTGGATCTGAACGGGCAGCAGTTGTCTCAAAGAGGATTTATCTTTTTTTGTTTTGTTTGTTTGTTTTTTAATTCTTTATTAATTTCAAATTTAAAAGAACACAAAAAAAAACTTATTTACAATTCCACGTTAAAAAAAAAACATTACATGAAATGAAAGGAAGCAGAAGAAGATAAAATCTTATTATGTCTGCCCCTTTTTTAACAAAATTAATTCAAACAACAATAATCCACAAAAAATATTACACAATAAATAACTCATCATACTTTACCATTCATAAATTTTGAAACAAACCAATTTATATATATATATATTTCCAGAAACCTAATTTCATTCATTTTTTTTTAACAAANTTTACCATTCATAAATTTTGAAACAAACCAATTTATTTATATATATATTTCCAGAAACCTAATTTTATTCATTTTTTTTAAACAAAGTCATTGTTTTTGCAACTTTGATATCGTTTTCTAAACCATTCCATAGACCTATTCCGTAAATTATAGTAGACCTACTCTTTAAACTAGTTCTATGTTTTGGCTTAACAAAAATATCTGTACCCGTAAGATTGTAAGTACTCTGTCTTTTTACAAAAAGCGTTTGGATATTTGAGGGTAATGTGAAGTTCTGCGCCTTGTACAATATTAAGAGTATATTGTAGTCAACCAGATCATAAAATTTCAGTAATTTCAATTTGCAAAACAAAACATTTGATGGATGGTAATAATGCTTTCTAGTGATGATCCTTATGGCTCTTTTCTGTAAAATAACAATAAACAAGCAAATTGAGCTTCTGCTAAAAATAGGACTCTGTCAACGTCTATTTTCATTTAACGTACTTTAGGTCTTTTTGTTAAGATTCCTAAACGGACGTCGGGGCTGTGTTTTTCGACAGCTTACCAACAAAGAAAAGGGGGTAAAGGAGAATTGCACCTGCCAGGGAGTCGCAGGCAAACGCTGCAATGCTGTGAGTGTCACGGGACGCCGGTGGCAGTCCACGATGAATGATTAATCAGAAATTACCTCGGTGTTTTCTCTCTCTCACTCCTTCTCTCTTCGTGATCAACAAACGAAGGCCTGAAAGCAGGCGGCTGGTCTTCTGTCGCCTTTTATACGTTTTGACGCGCCACCTCTGGAATAAACTGTAGTCGCTGCTGTGTGAACGTTTGAGAAATGCCAGTATAATTGAAAATAATCCCAGCTGCCGTGTGTTTGAGTGATCTTCTCGTATTTTGTCACGCAGCACCTAAAAGGAGGCTGCTGTAACGGAGAGGACATGTTTGTTGTTTTTGTGAGGTAAATCACAGCAAAACGCTCGTTTAAAGTTGAGAAATGACATCGCCGCTTTTCGTGCTCTAATTTTAGACCGAGCTCATCGAAGGAGTTGTAACTATTTTTGACGAACCTTAAAAGGGGGGGCGGCTGTGGTTGAGCGGTTAGAGCAGTCGTCCTCCAATGGGGGAGCTGCTGGTTCGATTCCACCAGCAGTCACATGCTGAAAGTGTCCCTGGGCAAGACACTGAACCCCTCGTTGCCTCTTATGTGTGTCCCATCAGTGTATGAATGTGATAAAGCTCTGATTATTCTTTGTGTAGATCTAGTAGAGTGTTGTATGAATCGGTAGATGTCACAGAGGCGGCTCCAGGGGGGAGCTAGGGGGTGCTATAGCCCCCCCTGGAAAAGTCATAGCACCCCCAAGAAAATATCAGATTATTTTCTTTTTCATCTGAATTAATATTCTTTAACATGTGGTTGTTGTGATATTTTCCTCGCAAAACACAACTAATAAAAAATTTAAAAATCAGTGATTATATCGAGTAAAAAAAAAAAAACATCTGATCCACCAGCTGAAGCCCACAAAGATGAGTGATGCTCTCAACACTGACCCAGTAAGGAGCAGAAACTGGTGACATGATGCCTCTGGTTATGCCATTTTTAGCTAATACAACTTGATAAATCATTTCCTGGCTTGCAGTGATAATAAATGACTTATCTGGTCACATTAAATAAATACTTTTAACCAAAATCCAAAATAAACTTTATTAAAATAGCCTCACTGCATCTAAATTCATGCACGTATAAAACTGAAATAATTCCTGCTCAAAGAGTTCATTTTGCCTTAGACAAGAGAATTAAGCCTTGACTGATTTATTATTATTGCTTGTTTATTATTGTTGTTGATTTTTAGTTTGATTATTTTTGTAATAAAACTTAAAAGACAACTTTATTCGGATGATTATTCATTTGTTCTGGTATAGAACTCCCTGTAATAACATATTCACCTTTTACAGAATCAGTCACTGAAGTACTTTGTAGAATATATTGATTAAGTTGTTGTTGGTCAGTAAACTAACCAGTGGGTGTCAAACTTTAATGAATGAAAAATAAATAAAACAAATAGTGGGGCTGAGATGGAAAAGGTTTCATCCTTCTTCCTCCATCTCACCCTTCGTCATGGCTACAAGCTTCTACCCCGAGACTCATGAACCTCTAGTCAGGAGTATCACAGTGAAAACAAATCACTGTAATACCATTTGGTTATGTGCTGCTGATCTCATGCTGCTGATCTATTTCATGTTGCTGTGTTCACTCGTCCTCATCTGCTCACACAGACTCATGTTCGTGCTGCTGTTGTTTGGCGCATTGTTTCGTACTAGTAGTGCTTAGTGTATTTTTAGTTTAGTGTATTTCTTATTTCATGTCTCGGATCTTTTTTACTGTTTTTCTTTACAATTTGTATTTTTGTTGGATGTAACTGGGACCCTGTCCATAGTTTCGTTCCACCTTATGTACCACATGTGATGTGAATGACACACATTGACCTTGAGAACTGAAAGAACAAATGATCCTTCATAGCATCCTCAGTAAAATGCTTAGCCCCCCCTTATCACCTGCAGAAAAATATCTCTGGAGCCGCCACTGGGCACAGGTTGTAGCGTAAAGCACTTTGAGTATTTTGATGAGAGAAAGTCTGTTTTAAAATAAATGTTTTCTCACAATATCATGAGATGTGTTTAGATAATGTGTTGGGACTGACTCTCGGCTACTACCACATCCAATTCTAGCTCAATATATGTGAAACTGACTGACTTCTAGACATTAATGGGCTGGCTAATAACCGTTATGGCAGACATCTTGAATTAAATTGACTCAAAGGTAATCAGTTGTAGTGCATCCAGTAATTAATATCTGAAAGTTTCAGTACAAGTCATCCAGTGGTTAATGAGTTATTTTGCTAACAGACACAAGCATAAAGCACTGTAACCTGCTTTTGGCAGCGGGTGATAATGAAAAACATGAGTGTTTTTTGTTTTTCTGTTTTGTTTTTTCTCAGAGCACCCTGTGTTCAGTGGGTGGCAGTGCACAAAGACCCTCTACTGGCCATAGTTGGTATTACACCCCGAGCTGCTGGGGCTCTATTAAGGATGATTTAAACACTGACATAAAAATATTAGTAAAATATTTTAGCTTTGCTTGGATCAGCTTGATTTGCAGAGCACACAAAGCCTAGAGACAAACAAATAAATAAATAAAAGCCTAACTGCCTCCAGCTTTACTGTGTTGATGTTTTAGTGCAGGTCATTTTCCAGATTAATGTCGTTACTAATAAAACTGGCTTTAAAGCAGGAGAGCAGCAATCTTGTGGAAGGCACTTTTACACCAAAACATATTTCAATAACTTTTATCATCTTTGGCTAAATGTATTTAGACTTTTGTGATCATAAAAGTAGAAAGAAAAGAGGAGTTCGATATAGGTTTACCTCCAGCTGAACGTTTAAAAAGAAGTTTCTGGTGACGAGCTGTCTGCAGAAAAAACATACAAAATTAGTCTTTGTGACATTTTTGTTAATTGTTTAGATGGTTTCACTCATGCACACTTTTTTTTTTTTTTAGATCATTGACATTTTTACCTGTCACTGCCAAAAGATTTTAAAAAAATGGGCGATAATGTTTTTATTTTCCTGCCTCTATCCGTTTGGACATGTGACATTGTCTGTCTGTTAGCAAAATATTTAATGAAACAGTGGATGGATTGTATTCAAACTCTCAGAAAGTAGTGACTGGATGTACTTGTGCAGCTCATTAACTTGTGGGGTCAACCCAACCTAAAATGACCGCTCCAGCCAGTCAGTGTTGAGTAACACAAACATGTCTCCAACGCAGCCAGCTTTGCAGATATTGAGCTAAAGTTTGATGTGGTATAGTCCTCTCTGACACATACTCTGCAATATTGTGTAACTATACTTAAAGTAAACAACTAGATTAGACCAAAACGGCTTTAGTTTTAAAGAGATCATCTGGTAAAACACAAAGTGCCATCCAACGTGTCCACATCACAACACAGCTGCAGGTGGTTGTGTTGAACCTGACCACGCCCTGATCCGGGTGAAGCAACACGTTACATCCATCTTTAGAAAAGCTTTGCTAATCTTAGGATCAGTCTAAACACTGAGATCTGGTCTTATGTCTTTCTGGTTATTTATTTAACTGTTTCTTTTTTGTTGTTGTTTTCCATGAAAGCAAACGTTGTGTAATCTCATGTGCACACACTGTAAATTCCTGCCTGCTATTATTGCACAACCGCCTGAATATACAGTTTATTTTTCCCACCATCTGTACAAAAGTTTTTATTGCACGACCATCTGCAGGTGTAATTTTTGTGGTTTTATTGTTGTGTCTTTTTGCACACTTTAATACTTCTTTATTGTTTATCTTGTTTTTTTTCCGCTGCTGTAATAAAACCCCTAAAAAAATGCTTCTTGTATGCTTTATTTGCCAGAGAAAAAATCATTCTTGTTCAGAGTATCTCTTTAAAGCAGTGGTCTTCAATTAAAAAGTCAGCCGACATAAATAATTTTTGCAAAAGTCCAAAAGTTATAAATGCAGATTCTCTTTTTCTAACAGATGCACACCATAGAAACCACAGGCCAGATGTGGGAAACTGTAAATTACCATAAATGCTAGAAAATCTGCACCGCCTACAATGAACTACCATAAATTTGAGAAAAGCTGTCCCGTGTAAAATACATAAATAGTTTATTGTTGTCTGTTTAAAACAGGTCTCTCTTGTAAATGAGTCCTGGTGACTCAATGAGACTAACCTGATTAAATAAAGGTTGACTGAATTATTAACTAAATGCGTGAAAAACCGCTACCTGAATTAAATTGTACTAAATTGTCGAAAAGCTTTGTTGCTGTAAGTTAATTACCATAAATGAACCACACCGTTTAAAATAAATAAATATATGTAAGTCGTAGAAAAACCGCTCAGCCTAAAAGGAATTAATGTAGGAAAAACTTAGCTGCCTAAAATAAACCGTAAATTCTAAACAAAAACTGCACTGCCTAATGAAAGAACTCTAAATGTGGAAATAAATTACTATTGAACTTTTAAAAATGGGCTATGTAAAACAAATGATTGTTGTAAACTTTTTTTTTAAAGCTGTGTCTTTTAAAATTGACTAACCTGAATGTGGAAAAAGCTGCACCATGTGGAGTTTGATGTAGAGGGATGGCTGTGCAGACCCCTCCAGGGGGTACAGTTATAAAAAATAATAACAATTATAATAATAATAATGAGAAGAAGAAGAAGAAACACTGCACCATTTAATATAAATGACTGTAAAAACGTGAAAAGTTGCACTACCTAAAATAAAATACCGTAATTTCCGGACTATTGAATGCACCTGAATATAAGCCTCGCCCACTAAAAAAAAGTTTGTGTTTTTTTTGTGTTTTTTTATTTATTTTGTACATAAACCAATGCAGATTTGTGCATAAACCAATGCAGATTTGTTCCTGTCTTTGATTTTATACGTCTACCTTATAATGTTTTGCTAGTTTTTTGATACTTTGTTAAAAAAAATAAAAAAAACTTTCGTTTTTTTTCTCTCTTTTGTTTTCTATTGTTTATTGTTTGTTTGTTTATTGTTTATTGTTTAATGAAATTCTATCACTGCTGATCATTGTTCTTTAGTTTTAGCAGGTCGCTTTCGTAAATGAGCCCATGAGGTTCAAAAGATTTACCTGACTAAATAAAGGTTGAATGAATGAATATATAAGTTGTGCTTTAAATATATTTTACACTTTTAATTAAATGTGTTCATTAATTTTGTTTTCTGAACAGTGCCTGTAACACAGCTGGTTAGTATAAATAAATACAGTAGCCTACCAGGAAACACCTAGCTTACTTGCAGCAGCTCAATTTCCTTCTTCGACAACCAGATCGATGGCCTTTAACTTGAAAGCTGGATCATGTCGGAATCAGAAAATCTTTATTATCATTGTACCGAGATACGAGAATATGTCCATACTGTCATCCAAAAGATGGGCGGAGTGCACATTGCTGCTGCTCTTTAAGAGCACGGCCTCTTTTCCTTTTCAGAATACAGGTAGTCCTCGACTTACGACGGAGATCCATTCCTGCACGGCGGCGTAAAGCGAATTTCGACTTAAGTCGGAACATACGTCAAAACTGCACCTTGTACATAGTTCTGTATTTTACCAAGCACTTAGCCTATCCTAACACAGTACCCTACCTAATTATCAAAAAACACATATATTTGAGAGCCATAATGAAGTGAAAAAAAGAGTTAATTTCCTACTCTGGAATGCTGGTGAAGCCGTTTCCTCTGTCCCTCCTCCGGATTCTCCATTCGTTTACGTCGTAAAACCGCCATCCATAAAACAGCTACTTTTCCACAGCTGCTGCCTGTCCAGCTTAGTCCAACAAGTTTTGTTTTTTGAATGTCCAGAGGACCAGACTTAGCTTTTTTAGATAGTACAGGGCAGTATTTCTCCGCCGCTACATTTAGAACGTGAAACCAGAAACTGCGTAACTCTGCTTTTCAAAATAAAAATTTCAATATATGTATATATTTTTTATTTTAATTTTATTTTTTTAATGGAGATGCGTGTCGTAACCACGAAACGTCGTAAGTCGAGACCGTCGTAAGTCGAGGACTACCTATACAGTACTTTTAGGCTTAGAAGAGAAAAGGGAAGAAAACATGAGAGAAAGTATATAAAAAAAATCTCTCACACCATGTCCAGGGCACGGTTTGCGGCATCAAAATATCTACCACAGCAAAGCAACATAAATAG